>BQNB010043279.1:0-21763 GCA_026074375.1 Tanacetum coccineum
TACATGAACACCCTTTACAAATAAGCTACTGTAACATATCACCTTACATGTGTACAAACATCAAACCCATGTAGTGACAACAACATACTTTTAAATAAACTAAATTTAACAGCAAATTTCTTTCATATTCAAGAAACAATGGGAAATTATATTTTATCATTTACAAAACTCCGAAATTATATTTATCATATGTATCACTAAGTGGACACTTCAGAATATCGATTAGTTCTTGATTACTTTCATGACACTGATTTGGATTCTAGATATTACCATGTATACAGGTGCAAAAAGCTCAAGTCATTACAGCGATAACAATGTGACTAAATCAATGCTAACTATGCACTCCAATTATGTACAACAATAGAAAAGAAATTATGCCATCCAACTATGCACTCGCAATTATGTCTATTTTTTTTTCATTCCTCTAACGACTAAACATATTATACTAATACAATGAAGCTTTAGTTAGGCGAAAACAACATATCCGCCATTCTGGGTGTACATTGGCCGGTTCAGCCGGATTTTTGGCCAAATATGAGCTAATGCGCAACTATCAGTTTCACCTTCAAATTAAACCGTCTGTGTAAGATATGGAAACTAAACTTCCAAAATGGTTAACTAACAGTTCAGAACGGGTTTGCCGATTCTTCGGTTTTGATATAACTTAATGGGCCAAGATGAATTAAAACATTGAAACATACCTTCTCAATCATTTGAAAGCTAAGATGTATTTTTCACAGAAAAGCTGCCCTTCAACTCTTCAAGTGATGTAGGGAACATTTTAAAAAGAAAACATGGTGACTGCATTATCAAAGCAATGTGGATACGTTATCCAACTATCCATTCTATTTATAAAAATAAAATAAAAAATCTTGAAAGACTAAGGATTGAACTTAGGTTTATGCCTTAAACAACAGGTCTATCACTCTGTACATGTAAAATGTTTGTCTCCAATGCCTTAACCTTTTGGCCAGTTCAAGCATTGAAGCAAACACTTGGCGAGTAAAACATAGAAAGAGTTATGACAACCTGATAGTGAGACCAATGCATTGCATAATCTCCATAAGCGAAATAGACCTTGTCGCTATTCTTTCTTTCCCCAACCTAGGAAGCAATGATGTTAGAGATTTTGATATTTAAAAGTCATGATTCATCAAATTACTACATCATATTAAACAACAATGATTGGTGCATTTGATAGAGAAAATGAAATTTATGGGTTTTATAACTTTCTGACGGGCATGAGGTGAGAAATTGACACTTTACAAATAAGCTACTGAAATTCAACACGCTTTACAAATAAGCTACTGAAATTCAACACGCTTTACAAATAAGCTACTGAAATTCAACACGCTTTACAAATAAGCTACTGAAATTCCAACACACTTTACAAATAAGCTACTGAACATGTCCCCTTTGAGGAAGATAAACTATAAAACACCACAATTCCAAAGACTAAAATCAATTCACAAGAACTTGTGACAAACGTATTATTTAGGCACCTATTACTTGTCACATTACTGTCATAATGAAGGCATGTACCTTTCTTTCTATCTTCCTAAGAAGCAATGGACATACTTTGACATCAGGTAGATGAAATCAGATCCTCAAAGAATTACTATTGTAGGTTTAATAAACACACACTTTGACATCAGGTAGCAAATGTCAAGTTGTAGTTTTTTTTGAGTCTTTCATTGTGTATCTGCAAGAAAATATATAGCATCATGGGGCTGATATATAACTATTTCAAGTATTTATCATAAGGTTTATTAATTGGTAGAATGGTAGTAGACCAGTTCACTTAAAAACGGGTTGTTTGTATCTGTTGTGCAGATGAATTTTACAATATTTCCGTCAAATATTTAAATATAAGAGCAAGCAAACTACAAGTTGTTACTCGTGATTAACTATAGTTGCGTGCCAGCCAAATGACTTGTGATTAACTCGTGATATATAGGTTGTGGTTAGTATCAATTCAAAAAGGTGTATAAGTCATCATCGATCCCATTTGCATTTCATCTTAATATGGAAAACCGTAAATGCATTACCAAAATCCGAGTAAGTGCTATCATAGAAAAAGCCACTGAATCAGTTCATCAATAAAATAAACAACACGTGTATTATGACCTCATATTATGACGTCAGAATGACTCAAGTGGAATTCAAAAAGATTTTCATTTATTAGATATAAAGAAGTTAGGATTACAAACAAAGAAAACCTGAAAATGTGGAAGCAAAACAAGACAAACACCCCACCCTTGTAAACTTTCTTCGTCAGTTGAAGGTTTGCAAATAAGATAACGGGCTGATATGTTTTTGGGCCAAAGCTTTCTTTGGATTGGGCCCTTTTTTAGACTTTAGAACATGATCTTTATATTGTTTGAGTTAGAAAACAAAAACTTATGAAAGTTAAACATGTTCAAAACACAAGAGTCACAACTCTTCACGATCATACTTGTTGGATGAGTTTTTGGCGGGAAAATCTGATAAGTCCTTTAATACCGATGAATGAAAATCGTTTAGGTTTTGGGGTGCTGCATCTTTTGAGCCCGCAACGGGGCGCGACCACCTTGACCCCCACATCTTTGTCTGGTGAGAGACATATTAGCTTAACGAGTGTGCAGTTCACATATCACGAAATGAGCTAGTTCTTGAAGAGGAAAACATATCACCAGATCTAGTAATTATTCACCCGAGATTCGTTCTGATGAACACGCTATAGATTGCCATATATCTGCGGATACGCTTGCTGTTGTAGCGATTAATACGGTGTTGAATACCATCTTTGGCTATGTGAATATTTTTTTTTAAGATTTGGTTTTATGGAATAATAGTTACAGGTTTCTTAATCTATCTGTCATTAGGAGGGACAGTTTGGATTGGTTATGGTTTCATGTTGTTTAATTTGTCCATAAGGATTAATATGAAAATCTGGTGGAATATTATGGTTGACTTTCTATTTATATATTTAGGTATCAACTAATTTAATATAATCAGTTAGCAAATTGAATATTAAGTTTTTTTTCTAAATAATATATAAAAGTTAAGATTAGTTGAGAAGGATATTCATAAACAACAAACTTTTAGTTATATATCTTGATCACGGCCATTAATCTAAATACTATCACATATACTCTTTCTAAATAAAAAAAATCTAATGATCACGATGATGGTCCACATGGTTATGTTTATGCGTATGAGGAAGATGTTTGATTTTTCCTCTACCACGTACTTGTGCACATCCAAATTCACACGCTAGTTCGCAAACATGCTTGCTAGGAGGTTCTAACACCATGCAAATATCCATGCAAGCGGCCGTGCACGAAATTGGACCTCCTGGCGACGGAGCTAATGGAGGGGTTGCTGTTTTCGACCACTCCAACATTTTGGCCAACCTTTCTTCTTCATCTTTGGCCATTTTTTCGGCGTCATCTGTTGTTCCTGGTCGTGATGCGGATGTTGTTGTTGTTGTTGTTACCACCACTAATATAAAGATTGCTAGTTTTTCTAAAGGCATGGTTTGAGAAATTGAGGGGTAAAACCGTAAAAGTGAAAACTTAAATGTTTTCCCCAAAAATTTGAGGACTTCATTTCTTTAGGTTCCTCATTTTAATCTTTGTCACGTGTATATGTCTGGATAATTGGATGGTTAATAAATGGGTTTGTTTTGTACTTAACTTGAACACCACAATATGTATTTAGCTTCTTTTTTTTAATGAATTTAGTTTACTACTACATGCAATAATGAAATTAGATTCCTTAGTTTGAACCCCACACGTTCTATTTTCGAAAGACTGAGTCGTGTGGGTTTTGTTTAACATCAAAATTAGTACTTTTCCAGGAAATTTCTCATCCTTAATATTCAAACATGTAACCGGTCTATCAATATCCATTGACTTCACAATCAATTTAACACCCCGCCCCGAAACGGGCCCGAATGTCATATTTACGGAACCAAACATATGCAAGCGGAAGACTTTTACTAATAAATTGGGTTGACAAAATTACACCAATCACTAAGGAAATATAAAGACTAGAATATAAAGGTCTTCATGATAGCAACGGATTCAAAATCCAACTTCTAAGCAACTTATAGTGTAGATATGGTATGCTAGTTCCTCAAGATGGTCCAATATGAGCTCCTATAAAAAAACAAAATAAAATGCAGTGTATTAGTTAGTGATATTATAACCGTATCGTGTATCTATATCTTTTATTGGATTGTTTTCATGAATACAATATTTGTTATAGTTGTTAATCTCAATTTCGTAAATAAGTCTTGTTGTCGATTATTTTATAAAGACAATAAAGAATTTTCACGGTTTATATTTTAGAAAGAAAAAAAAAACTTTGCCCCAATGCACGTTTTCATTCCCTATATAATAGCCACCAATTATTAAAAAAAACAACCATGGCAAACACACCACTTTTAACGTTAATGTTATCAATCTTGTTAACATTCACTTCCATTACAATGCCATCATTCTCTTGTCCCATTCATCAAAAGCAAGCACTGCTACACTTCAAATCCACCCTCACCGCCATCTACAATTCCAAATATTCCTTTAAGTTTGCAGAACTACACTCATGGAATTCAACTTCCGATTGTTGCTATTGGGAGCGTGTTACTTGCTCCCGAACCGGAAGTGTTACCGAGCTTCAGCTATATAACGTAACCTTCCCTCCTCCAAGTTACGATCAAGTTCCAATATCTTCAGACATCTTGACTCCTCTTTTTCATATCAGGTCACTTGAATGGCTTGATGTATCGACGAATTCATATGAAGGCCAGATCCCTGGAGATGGGTTTGGTAATCTCACCAAACTGCTTCATCTTAACATGATGTATAACAACTTCAATGGTTCCATCCCCAGCCAACTTTTCCAGCTAACAAATTTACGTTACATGGCCATGAGTTATAATAATCTCGAGGGACGACTAGGACCTGAACTGGGTTCTTTTCGAAAATTGACTACATTGTGGTTAAGTAATAATCGTTTCCAGGGTCCGATTCCTGCTCAACTTTTCGCACTCGAATCTCTTCAAGATCTTGATCTTAGATACAATAAGCTCGGGGGAGGTATAAGTCCTGAAATTGGTAAGCTTCGAAATCTTGGATAACTGTCATTGAATAATAATAAATTTTCTTTGGGGAAGAGATTGAAAATTTAACAAAGTTAATGGATGTTTCATTACAAAATAATCGTTTCTCCGATGGAATCCCATCATCAATTGCAAACCTCACAAAATTAGAATCACTGGATTTGTCTCAAAATTCTTTACCATCGGAAACACGGCCGTCTCATTCATTTTGGTGGCCATATACCATAGTTTTAAATTAGCCCCTAAGATACAATTTTGTTGATACATATATAAGCTTCATGCATGTCGCACTAATTGTTATAAACATACCCAAAAATTATAATGTTTTTCGTAAGTAGTATAGTTCAGTTAGCATCGAACAAAATTGTTGACTAAATCTTTATAATCAGCAAAATTTTCTATTCCAAATTAAATTGCATAACGTCAATTAAGGCACAATCAATAAGAATCGATGTAATCCTAATAAAAATAATTTGAAAATAACGTAAACTAAGAATTGTGGGTGGAAAATGAATTGAATGAGTTATGTCTTCAATATTCAAAAAAGAAAAGTTATATCTTTTATTCGTCACAGCCAAAATAAAATACTAAATGAAAAATGATGTAATTATTTCATAAAACTAAACTACAATAGTTAATTTAGGTAAGGTGTTGATCGGTTCGGTTATCGGGTTATTCGGTTTGTTTGGTTCGGTTAGTTTGGTTAATTTTTTTTCTTGGGTCAACCCGAAAACTAAACCGAACTAGATTTCAACCAAACCGAACCGAAAACCGAATTTGAATTCGGTTCGGTTTTCGGGTTGACCCGAATATCCCGAATTACACTATTTATTATTTTTTTTAAAAAGAAAAAACTACATAGATATTTAGCAAAAGAAATTATTTTAAGAATAAAAAGTGTTTTTATATTAGGATAAAATTTTATTGATATATATATATATATATATATATATAAATATATAAAAAATATATATATTTATAAAAATTCGGTTTTCGGTTCGGTTCTCGGTTCAGACTGCCAAACCATATCCAACCCGAGAACCGAATTCGTAGTTCGGTTCGGTTTTGGCAAATTCGGTCTGGTTATTAGTTCGGTTCGGTTATTTTCGGTTCGGTTTCGGTTTTCGGTTTTCTCGGTTTTTCTGCTCACCCCCACTCTACAATCAAATCAGACCCTTTATAAGCAAATTCTAATGGGCTTATTGTTACCGCTTACCAGCCGGGCCTAATTGGAAATTCTGACCTTTACAGGAAGACTAACCAACTTGACTTTTCTGGACCTGAGGAGTAACCAGTTTACAGGCCCAATACCATCATCGATGCAAAACTTGAGCAAGTTAGAGTCCCTTTCGCTAGACGACAACATGTTCGCCGGGGAGATCCCAACTTCGTTATTCAAAATCAGAACTCTAAAGGAATTATACATCGGTGGAAAGGGAAGCAAGTTGATTTGGAATAACACAACTAAGGTTGATCCAAGATGTAGTCTTCAATGGATCTCAATGACTTCTTGTGGAATTTCAGGCCAAATTCCTGAATGGATTTCATCACAGAAAGAATTGGAATATCTTGATTTGAGCGGGAATAAATTGGAGGGAAGATTCCCACATTGGCTGGCGGAGATGAACAACATCCAATCAATAATTCTTTCAGATAACAACCTCAACGGACAAATCCCGCCTCGCCTATTTGAATCTGATCGGTTAGAGGATCTTTATTTGTCACGGAACAATTTTTCAGGGGAGTTGCCAGAAAACATAGGTAACACCACCAGCATCAATTATCTTGCAGTTTCAGAAAATCATTTTTCAGGACTAATCCCAAAGTCCGTCTCCAACTTAACGGGATTACAGTTACTTGACTTGTCCCGAAATAGATTCTCTGGTAACTTACCTGTTTTGGGAGCTGATAACCTGGATTTGTCTGACAATGATATCTCTGGTAAGATCCCGGCGAATTTTCCTGAAAGAACCGAAATTCTTTATCTAGGCGGGAATAAGTTTGCTGGCAGTCTGCCTATTAATTTGACTAAATTAGTCAACCTTAGAGTTCTTGATCTTCATAACAGCATTATCACGGGAAACTTACAAGATATTCTCCCTCAAATCCCTACTCTTGAAATCCTTATCCTAAGAAACACTTCCCTTAACGGATTTATCCCGAATAGTATTTCCATGTGCACTTCTCTTCGGATTCTTGATCTCTCCAAGAACAACCTAACTAGAAGCATTCCACGACAGATGGCAAACCTTCCACTAATGTCAGCATCATCGATTCCTAAAGATGATTTGAACGAAGACCAGCTACAAGACTTAATAGTTAATTGGAAGAAATCTTCTCAACGCCTACGCAACCTTCGTTTCTTTGTTATGTTGGACTTGTCGGGTAACAATATTTCTGGTGAAATACCGGCATCATTAGGAAATCTCAAAGCTCTACAACAGCTCAACATATCACACAACAAGATTTCTGGGAACATTCCATTGTCACTTGGCAATCTAGTACGCATAGAGAGCTTGGATGTTTCGCACAATGAACTCTCAGGTTCAATTCCTCAATCACTAGGTCAGCTTGGCAACCTCACAATTCTAGATGTGAGCAACAACATGTTGAAGGGTAAAATTCCTCGTGGTAGGCAAATGGACACTATGAATGAGTTGAGTTATTTTCAAAACAATAGTGGACTATGCGGTATGCAGATTAAAGTCACTTGTTCGGATGATATACCATCACCGGAAGGAAGAGTCGAGGAAGAGGAGGATCTATCATGGATGTTTTGGGAAGGAACATGCATCGGTTTTCCGATTGGGTTCTTCTCAACAATCTTGATAATGAGCTACCTTTTAAATTTTATACAACTTTTCAAATTTTGGTGAGAACTCCTGTTGAGTTTTTTAGCTCTATGTCAATCCTTATTAGTTAAGATTTTTGTTGTTGTTGTTTGTAGTTTGTTTAATTTCTAGTGTTTCGCTAGTTTAAATTGTAATATTATTATTGTGGCGTGCAAAATAAAATCTGTATGTTTCATGATAAGAATAAAAACATCTATTAGCTTCTATTACATGTGTTTACTACGATGAGAAGAAAAAAGATTTGCATTAAACTTTATATTTGTAATACATGAAGTAACATTATGTTTCTCCTCTATATTTGTAGTTACTGGAATAAACATAGTTGGAGACTTGGAGATGCCAGAGAATTGTGTTTATTTTCCTATGTGATAAAAGAAAAAGATGATAAAACTGCTGACTAAGTTTAAGAAAGAAAAAAATTACGAGTAGAAAAGTAAGATCAAAATAAAAAAGTGAACCATTGAGCCCTTTTGGCCTGTCTTAATCTTTTTTACAGATGTATAATGTTTTTTTTTCGTTTGTCAGAAAGGCATTTTGCTACTCTGGTAAACAACTCGCTGGTCAAGATTAGCAAGTGTGGCCACCCAGTAAGTGTTTGGTCTAAAAAAATCTGTTATATGATTATGTCTCTCTTATGACTAATAAATTGTGGGTTCAAGTCCTGTCGAAACAAAAGTGAGGTTTTGTATATATATGAGATTATACATATTATATTATACGAGTTTGCCTTTAACTAAAAATTATTAACTATTGTCAAACAAAAACAGTACACATACCAATATACTGAGTAAGAAGCAGTTGTTTTTTTTTCGTTTGTCAGAAAGGCATTTTGCTACTCTGGTAAACAACTCGCTGGTCTTTTTCTTTAACTTTTAAATACATTCAAAAGGTTGTATGTAGTTTATTATCATAGATGATAAAGTACAAATATTAGCCAGAAATGAAATAAATTCATGACCACAAAAGATAAAGGTTCAACAAACACTCCCCTTAAGCTTGTTTCAGGGCTTAATATTCTTAACAGCCCAACATAAATACACATGTGCGTATATGCTGTTTCATAACATCAAAAGCAACACCGAAGTTGCAAACATCCTTGCAAGCTCACATTTTCAACATATTATCTTTTTGGGAGCACGGGATCGCTGGTTCCATACACCTATTGAGCAATGCATTTTTAGGGAAGTCAGAACTACTTCTTTTGGCGTTGGTACGCTGGTGCAGAATCATTGGAATTGACACCAACAATGTCCGCCATCATATGGTTACAACCTGCAAAATCCATAATTAGCAGCTGTAAAAATAAGTATTTAGATGGTCAAATTCAATTTTGACCTTAACATATTTAGACACGTTACCGGACTTGCCCGTGTTTCCACTGGATATGAAGCTCCTCATGTAGCAAGAAAGATGCTTACTTGGATTTTATCTGTGTTAACTATCACAAAGGTGCAATATTGATGAATAATATAACAATTAAAAAATACAAATACCATTTAATATGATATTACCTCTACTGAATAAGCTTAAGACTTTGCCCTCATCCAATTCGATGTTACGAATAGGTTGTGGTGCTCCAGATACCGAGTTGGTAAGTGTTTAAAAACAGCCCATAGTTAAAACGGCGTCGTTTACATTGCGATCTTTGGGATCAAAGTCAAAGCATGGCAGTCGTTTACATCGCGATCAAAGTCAAAGCATGGCAGTCAATACACAATATGTTCATAGCGATCCCAAAAGTTAAAAGGCATAAGTTGACATTCCAAAACTAATGAGGCTAACAAAAGCTCAATTTCTTTGAATGAAATAAATATATAGATAAAAACATCTAAAAAGTGCTTTTCTGTTGTTGTACAGGCTTCTAAACGGAACCTTACCGATTTCTTATTCAAATTAATCTTGCTAAATAAATAAATGCGGGAAGTACCTAATGAGTTTGCGACACAGCATAAGGGTTTTCGAATTCCGTGACGACCCCTCCATCAGCATCCCTCCGATGAAGAGTCACTGAAAACAGAGACGCTGACTTGAACTTCTTTTCTTGATGACCGAGAAAGCTGATAAACCATTTCTTTCAGGGGAAGACTAAATGTAAAAAAGATAATGAATCGAGATTTTGAAAGTCGAATCGAAGGACTCAACTGTTAATTAATGTCAGCAAGCGTCATCAGCAACTTGACACTAGCAGACCCACACCTGTCATTAGGCAAACCCGGCATCAGCAACCTGCACCATCAATGCGTCGATAAGTATATAAAAAAATGATATTAAATGGACAATGGTATTAATTATTTTTTAGTCTACATATCTAATATTTATGATTAATAATTCTGGTGAATAAAAAGGTTAAAGTCAAAAGCAAAATGCCTAATGTCGCAAATAACCATACCCAGTTTGTTTAAAAGCATATCCAACCACCCGAATTCGCCTCTAACTTCTGGTCATCACAAATCAGCGGTTCAAGATTTATTATACACAAAGTTTTTTGACTCTAAGTGTCTTAGCAATTTCATCACTGTCCCAGTTAACTAAATCAATGATTCCTATATGCGGGTCGAATATTCAGTTTGTAATGACACCAGAATAGGTTCTATTTACGGAAACTATTATACGATTAAAGTTGGATCGATAACTCGACATTGGCCATATGCTGCATAGTACCACCCATTACGTGTGTCTATGATTGTTGGAGTTGCGACACATGTAAACGTCAGTTCCTGCAAAATAGTCATAAGAATATAATTTTGTTTGCATTAGGTTATGATAATTTCTTTTTTAGCTAATGCATTTTGATGTCGCTGATGTATATCAAGCTTAATAATATTCAGCAAAAATATAAACTTAACTGCATACGAAGTATGACAGGGGGATTTCAGGTAGCAACTAAGTCAACATAAACCTGTCCCTATGCATTTCGTCTTCCAAAGTGTTACATTTTCCATATTGGATATTCAGCACAGGATTAGCACGGGATTAACACTGTTTCTGCTTACGAATCTGTGAAATTCAACTAATTAATTGTTGGACATTACAAAATAAGATAAGCAATTATTGTTCACTAAGTCGCATAGAAATTACCTCATAGCAAATGTCACAATGCTTCAGCTGCTGTTCGGTCAAAAGCATCTCTTCCGCACAAAGAGGGCAGCTCCTATATCCTTCATCGCTCATGTTTACCTAAAACAATGAGCGCTAACATAAGTACATGTCTCTTCACGTAGAGATATATACACACATACATACTATTGGATAAATACATACATATGTACGTGTTGCCTAATATTACTACAGGTTTCTTTCGCTAATGGCTCTTTTTTTAAGCACCAAACTTTCCTATCCTAACCAATTGTCAACTTCATATGGTGCTTCACATTCACATTATCGGGTGATCGGCTGTTACATTTTGCATACTTTTCTGCTATTTGGCCTATTTCACTTTATGAAAATACAATCTTTTTACTGTTTTGAACATGCTTTATTGGTTTACTAACTTTAAGACCAAATAACCACAATATCTAATAACCTTATAACCTAACTGATATGGCTAAGACTTAACATGAATGAACTCAACATTGGCAGAGAAATAAACTCCGTATGATTCATGATGAGAATAACAACACCTATTAGCTTCTATTACATGCGTTTACTACGGCGAGAAGAAAAAACATTTGCATTAAAAACCACAAAAGATAACTGAAATTAACAAAACCCCCAAATGAGACAAAACCTAAATGAAAGAAATCAAATTTTGTATAAGAATTTTAGTAACTTTTTGGTGTTTTAATTCTTATACAGACTTCCCCAATCCTCTACTCATCCTAAATCCAACCTTCATTATCTTCAGCAACTCAAACACATTCATTTTCAGCTGAAAATTTGTTCATAAGCGGCTTGAAGCAGATAATCCAATCAATTTAAACCCAAAACAAAAAAAATTATTAACATAAAAACATCAATAGAATCAAAACAAAGAAAACATTGTACCTTTGAAAGGATTATTAAGAAATAACCTTCTCGAATCATGACGCATCTGATGATCACTTCTTTTCTTTGTATAACTTGTGTGTGATACAGGAGATTGGTGAATGGTGGAGACGGTAGATGATGAGAAGAATATTGGTGAAGGAGGATAGACAATATGTGGATAGCTGAAGTGGGTCAACGCATGGGCTGGGCTAACACAATTGGGCTGGACGTTTAACGGTTGTTAAAATGAATAGTAATTTACATCTCAAATGATAATATAACAAGACCGAAAGAAACCCGCGCGTTGCGGCGGGGGCAAATTTGAAACTGCAGAGATGTAAATCCATGGGAATTCTTACCTAGTAAATCCAACAATTAAAGAACATGATGTTTTGAAACTTACAATACAATGTATAAACACATGCATCGTTCACAATGCATACAAAACTCAATTCCAACAAAACAAAATCAACCACGCCAAAAGTTAATTATAAGAGAAGGTACACAAATTAATACAATGCCTGTGTGATCTAACATGATGTCCAAAGTAGTTACTTACTGGTTTGAACAACTCCATTTGCTATACCATTACTTTCCAGCTTACAAAGCACATGTCGTGTAGCGCCAACTTCTACTGTCGAACGTTTGTTAAAAACATGAGATATTGGTTGCTTGGTTCTTCGACAACAACTGCAATATAAAATGATGAAGCAAGGTCACATAAACCAAAACCACATAGTCATACACCAAGTATAGACGTATTACAGTTGATTAACTTGAATTCATACCACTTTAACCCAAATTAGAGATATCGTAGATACAATAGTCAGGTTAAACATTTATGTGACAATACACTTGATCCACATATACTATATTCATGTTTGACGACCCAATACTCTTTGACCACTTATTATTCACAATGCACCAACCGATGGCCAATTTTACTATGAAATCTTATGAATATGCAAGTCAAAAATAAAACCAAAGCGAGAAAGATAAAAGATACTTTTCATATAATGTTCACATTTATTTTTATAATAAACGGTCAAATAATGTCAGACACGTGAAGATGACCACACTACCGTTGGTAAAAAAACTAAGTGCAGAGATAACCTTTATAAATAATTTTATTTCGGGGGTTCTTTTAGAATTTAGGCCAAAATTCATGTTGTAGCTGTGAACGTCACTATATGAATGTGCAAAGAACAAAAAATAACTTATAGGATTCAAGCTATGGGTGGGCATCGATATGGTTCACGGAAGGTGTTAGTTGATGCAAATTCATAAAAGAATACAACAGTCTCATATCTCCTTGTGATCGATGATCTCGATTATTGATCCATGTACGAATGGCAACTGTGACATACTGCAGTTTTATTCTATTGCGAACTAACCTTTAAGTTGACATGGTAAGACATCCTTTAAGCCACAATCATCAAACCAATGGTCCCAGACCTACCGAGCACAAAACACACATACAAAAACTATGAAGCCATTATCATTTACTGAAATGAGAGACATAAGACTCATTGCCCCATGAAATCAGCAGAACACGTACACTTAATTACAATAAGACGGACATTTTCAAAAGATCATCATCTAAAATCATTATCAAAGTGCGTGGGGTTTGTCTAATAGTTCGTTCCCAAGTAGCTGTTTGCTCACAGCTGAGCCTTGAGATTCTAATAAACGCCTGAGACCACCGCTGGTAACAACATCGAAACATGTTGTTGCTGGCGGTTTTTTCAAGTGCCAAATTCCTTTTTATTAAGGGTGTGGATATTAAACTTAAATTACAATGACTGAAACTTTCAACTGAGCAAAACCAATTTTTTTAGAAACAGTCCCTTTATTCGAATTCTAACAGAGAAGGTAGTATGCGCTATACGCCCGTTGAGTACAATTATTAATGTAATCTATTTAGAATTTAACACCAAATGCATGCTGATTGCCATTTTTAAAAAATGCATACCCTTAGACTAAAATCTGGATCCGCCAATAGCAGTCACCCGAAATATGGAAGTGGGTAGAAACCAAACATGACTCTTGACCCTCACAACTAACGATACCCGCTAAAACTTTAAGCCAAACAATTTCGGCCACACAATGATACGGGTGGCGAGGCGAATGTAGGAAGTGTCGATAGACCCTCACAACTAATGAAAGAACATGAACAACCTTGGTTCGTATTCACTAAAAAAGAAAAACTTAAACATGAACCTACTCCTGTTAAATGAATGAGGTTTTCTTGATTAATAAAAAAAATCACAGTGAAAACATAAAAAATGATTCTACGCAAAAGGCTCTTCTTCCACCCAATTCGACATTCACAAACTCGAGTGTCCTTTTCCACCCAGACATAAAAATAAAGCAAATAACAGAAACCAAAAGACATACCTAAGGTATCATCGTTGCTGCTGATGTAACGACAGCCGAAATAGATTGTTCTTGTAATCAGCATTAAGTTTACTATGCTTATATTGTGAAAACATTTTAAAAATAATAACAAACCGGCTAACAAATTTTGTACCTGCATCAGTTTTTCCAAAGTTTAAATGATTGTCATCTTGGAATATAACTTGAAATAGCTAATGAAGATACCTACTATGAGTTCGCATTTAAATCCCAAAAAAATGATCAATTGCATTATCCACAACAACAAATCCATTCATAGTTCATGAAACTTACACACACATGTTTACTTCATCGTATATTGAATTAAACTTGAGCCGAATACAAATTAACACTTTGCGAAGAAGAAAAGATGTAGAAAGATGTCACGGATGCTAGTAGTTAATCATGATATTATTCAATATTCATGAGCCTAAAATAGTTGATTAGTACCTGATCCATATCGTCGGCCATTTAGAGTCGCTACCGGTAACCGGTATCCTCAATAATTTTATGTTGCAAACCAAAGAGGAGCAACTTTTGTTGCCAAAAAGCATGAACTGCTGGCCGGACCAAAAAATAGGCCACGAAAATTTCCTGCGTCATCCATCATCCCCTCCTTCTATAACCAAAACCCGAACGTAGCTCTAAAGCTTGGCCGGAAAATTATAGAAAGTGAGTCGGTGGAAAAAGATTAGTCTAGAACACGGTGGAAAAGGTTGGGGAAGATTGAAGTGTGTTATAAACTATCACATATCCTTAGCAGACGCAGGCCAAAATGTGTGTGGGTTGGACTAAAGGCAGTGGATTGGGCCAGTAACAGTGCTTAGCGTGAATAGTGGTTTTTGACATCTCTTTTGATAATATTGGTAATGAATAGTAACAAGCAAGATTAACCGCGCGTTGCTGCGGGCGTTAATTTTTCGCGCGTTGTTGTGGGGCATTAATTTTTTTTTTTTGGTTTATTTTTTCGGTCTCATGTTTAATAGTTTGTTTTTGTTCTTATATAAAATGACAATCGCGCATTTTTTTTTTTTTTACATCTCAAATGATAATATATATAACAAGCATGATTGCTCGCGCGTTGCTGCGAGGCTTTAATTTTTTTTCTTTTTTTTGGCTTAGCGTAGGGCGGTTTTTGACTGCATAAGAGCTGGACCTTCCACGCGTTGCGACGGGGCTTGTTTTTGTGTGATTTGATTACATAGCCCGCGCGTTGCCGCGGGGCATAATTTGCGAATCTGTTTCGAATTAATATTGGATGGAAATGTGTTCACGCGTTGTGGCGAGGCTGACTTGTATATTGCAATATTGGGCTCGTTTTGTTCACAATTTGAAGATCTTTCCGCATGTATTTTTTTTATCTAAATGAATCGGTAGGTATGTGTTATATATTTGATAAATAAAATTTATTATATAAAAAGTCGTAAATAGTTAAAAGTTGAGGGTACGTTTTGTAAATTTTCTTTTTTATTTTATTTATATTAAACTTCAAATTTTTTTATAAAATCGTGCGTATGTCGGAAGCATTGCAATATTGGACTCGTTTTGTTCGCAATTCGAAGATCTTTCCGCTGGTATTTTTGATCTGAATGATTCGATCTGAATGATTCGGTAGATATGGTGGTATATATTTGATAAATAAAGTTTATTATATAAGAAAGTCGTAAATAGTTAAAAGTTCAGAGTGCTTTTTGTAAATTATCCTTTTTTTTATTTATTTTGGGCCGGAAAAAGAATGGTTAATCTTTTTTAGTGTGGGCCTGGAGCCCAAGTAATGGGCACTGTAGCAGGGTGTCAAAAACGACACCGTATTTTTCCATCTATAGTATATTACTATGGGTTTTTCTAACATGTGCCCCTGGGGCACATGTTAGAAAAACCCTATTACTATAATATGTACATATTATATGCAAAGTTCTTTGTCGATAATTACAAAAAGTGTAGCCCAAAGGTCCACTTGGAAGTTAGTTAAGGCCCAATGCCTACAATATCCAACAAAACCATCATTTTAGACATAAAAAGTGTCACCTTAAAGGGGTGAGCATAAAAACCTAAATAACCGAATAAACCGAAAACCAAAAGTTTAGTGTTTTTTTTGTGCCATTTACTATAAAAAAATGAAAGACCCAAATTAACAATTATCTAAAAATGTTAATTAAAAATGAAAGACCCAAATTAACAATTATCTAAAAATCAATATACATACAATCATTTTTTTCACAAAATCCCCAAAAATGAGAATTAACTATCTATTGTAAATACATATCAAAAAACAACCCAGTCATGCTTATATATTACTATCCCCGTCTTATAGTAATATACAATCATAGTAATATATGTATGGTTTATCTTTCTTTTTAATGGTATATGACACAAAGCATTTCTAATATGGTAAATAGTTTGATCAGATATGTAATTGGAAAAATTCCACGATAATCGTGCTCTATCATATTTAGTTTGTTATCCCCAAATAATTATGCCTAGTATTTTCCTACCTCTCTTTTGTTATGGATTTTTGTGCTACAGATGGAGACCAATGAACTCACCCCATATGGATACTCGTATCTCCTGTGGAGATAACACACTTTCGGATTAACAAAATTATATTGTTGTGATGGTTAATGGTAGCATCCATAAAAATTAAAATTATGTTCTCTGTATATTAGGTGTTGAGAAACAATTATTTGTTTTGGATAATTGTCAATTTGGACCATTTATTTTTAATCAACACTAATTTTGGATGTATAACGAAATGGTGTCCATGTGTTAACGGAAAGTGTATAAAAAACCTAAATCGGCTAGAAAAAAAGTTGGCCGCCTTTATGTGCAAGAAAAAAAAGTTGAGTACCTTGATCGGAAACAAACCATAAGTTTAGCACATTTTTGTGCCGTTTGCCCAACTTAAAAACAAAAGTACTATGTGTTACAAACACGTATTATGAATGGCTTAAACATTTTGTTAAGTTCTCTTTAATATATGAGAGGTGTTTTGGTGGATGAAAGAAATTGTGAATGGTAGATAAGTGAATAATGAAACATGAATGTTATGATATGATTGGCACACATGCATGCCGAATTTAAAATTTGAAAATAGTTGGTGGCTTCTAAACACAATCATATGCATTAGGGCATGCTTTTGTCTCTAACATTGTGTTCTCAAGTTTGATTTAGAGATGAAAATGAAGTAAAGTGAAAGAAACTTAAAAATTATCATGTTCTCTGGTTTTTCAGAAATGGAAGTGGAGAGTAAAAGGGATGAAAGTGAATGGTTTTTTGTGTGAATACTTTCATCCCATATTTGGGATGAAAGTTAAGTAAAAAAGTAAAATCATCAAGTAAATGACAAAAGTACAAGTACCCATGATTTTAATTGGTTATCTATTTGTTTTTAGGATATAATAGTAATTTTATAAAATTAACATTATAAAAATATTACAACATACTTTCACTTTCTTTCTTTTTTTCACACTCGAACACACAACTTTTTTTCAACTTTCTTTCATTTATTACTACCATTTTTTTTACTTTTCTTTTTTTTTCTTTACTTTGCATTCTAATTATTTTTTGAGAACACAGTGTAACTCAGGGTGAAAAAAAGCATGGACCTAGTTTACATCATAAACTGTTCATTGTATCCTTATAAACATAAATCATAAAAAACGAGCCGTGTAAATTCAATATTTGCTTAAATAAAATTGTTAAAATGCCGGTTGTGTCACATTGATCTAGTAAAACCACATGTTTTCTTTGTGTTCTTAATAATGCAGTAATACTTTTTACTGAGGTGTTTCATATGTACGTATTTGATCACGCGTTTTTGATTACGGGAATAGATTTGCACACTTTTAATTTTTATTGACATCCGTAAATGTATGTATTTGGCAATTGTATTTTAGTTATGACATGTTTTAACTGTTTGTTTATTTAAGTGTGCAAATCAAAAACCAAAAATGCACATATCACTTCGCAACCAGTATAGATGACTTAAAAATACCTAGAATTACGAAATAGTTTTGTTTTCTAATACCTAGAAAGGTGGGAAATGGGTATAATACTCGTTTTTTGTTGGACAAATGGGTGGGTGAAAATGTGGCTTTATGTGAAAATTTTCCAAGGCTTTTTATACTAGAAATTGATAAAGATATATCGGTTGGAGAAAAGAGATGTTGGAGAGATGGTGGATGGGCGTGGGATTGGAGTTGGACAAGAAATCCAAGGGGTAGAGCTATAACTGAGCTCATAGAATTGACGACATTAACTAATTTTTTTTGTTCCGAATGTACAGTTAGATTCATGGAGTTGGCTTCTCGATGATAAAGGTATCTTTACAGTTAAATCTCTTAGAGAAAAGATTGATGAAGTTGCATTAAACGCAACGATTACACCTCAAAAGACTAAGTGGAACACATACATCCCACGAAAAACTTGCATTTTTGTGTGGCGGCTACAACAACGACGCCTTCCTATTCGCTCATGGTTACATCATATTGGTATGGATCTAAACACAATTCTTTGCCTTCATTGTGATACCGATATTGAAACTTTTGAGCATTGCTTTATGTCTTGCCCAAGAGTTGTGACGGGATGGGAAAAAGTCTTTAAATGGTGGAACATGGGTAATTTTAATGTTGGGTCTGTGGGAGATATAATAAATTATAATGGTCAGAATAATTATAACGCCATGCAAAAGAAATGTTGGCAAGCGGTTTGTTGGGGAATGTTGTACGTAATATGGTGTATTCGAAATAAGAGAGTGTTTCAGAATAAGATATCGAACCTAGCTACAATATGCGACGAAGTTCAAGTTCTTGTGTACTTTTGGATTTCACACAGAGCAAAAGGGAAAATTGCGTCTTGGATTGAGTGGTGCATTGACCCGGTATATGCGTCCAAAGGTTAGTAGTTTGGCTTATGTTTTGGTCCTAGATGGAGCGATCTTATGTTCTCAACTTCGAGGAAGTCATATCTTTTTTGTATGCTTAGAATCTACAACTTGTAAGTATAGTGTATAGGTAAATGGTTCGTCCAAACTCTTGTGATTTTGCTTTGTTTGGGTTGTAGCTTTTATTGCTTCTTTTTACAGTAATATAATTCTTGTTGCCTTTAAAAAAAATAAGAAATTGTATGAGATATTTGTATCACATGCTTTATCATATATTCCAATTATTTTGTATTTTTGTTATCTTCACCAAATAGTATTATTGTACGGAGCGGTGGTGGAGCTTTTTAGGACGGTGAGCGGTGAGCAAGAGCATTTTGATTTTTAGTGCTTGTTTGGCAAAAGGAGCGGTGAGCGTTTTGATTTTTATTGGTCGTTTGGCAAAGGAGCGATGAGCGGTGTTATTTTTTAGGAAAGCTATTTTTTCCATGCTTATTTAAGGAGCTTTGACAAAGGAGCGGTGAGCTGTGAGAGCTACTGCTCACTCCTACTACTCACAGCTACTGCTCACGGCTACAGCTCACTGCAACTGCTCACAGCCACTGCTACTTTTAACAAACACACCCAATGTATCTCAAAGGTTTAGATAATTAAGAACTTTTATTCCGGAATGACTTAGCCCAAGTAATAAACACGAGGATTTAAGCCCGCGCGTTGCCGCGGGATGTTTGTCAGTGTAAACTTAATATACATACGAAAGCGTGTAGAGAACTTGACGTGAACCTGCATGACTTAGCTACGATGCGTTTGGCTACCTGTGTGAAGGGGTTTTCAGATGCGTTGACATAACAAATAATTATTTTTAAGATCATTTGAGTTGGAAGCATAAATAGCCAACTGTTTATACACGTCTGTCAACAACCAATTCATATTCCTTCTCATCCGTTTCCTTTGCAAGCTGCTTCTTTTTAAGTTCGGCCACTTTCGCAAGAATAATTCCTTGATGATTTCTTTAAAAAATGGAAGCATTGCCCGTGATGAATCCGTCCAACTTCCCCTTACAATATCACTGTCATAGAAAAGGAAACCAAGTAATTACAGGTAACAAGCTAAATTACCCGCGCGTTCCTGCGGGACGGTTGTATCCCTGTAACTGGAAATTTCTTTATCAAAAAATAATGCAAAAGAAGATGTACCAATTTCTTACAGGTTAAAGTTAAAGCAGGCTCTGCATTTAGGTATTGCGTTCCAACAGGGTCTACGTATAATTTGCCCCAATTATGGATGCCTAAAATAAAAACCAAATACTATTATGAAGTGGCCAATAACAAATAAGTAAGATACACAGATTTGTTACACACGCCGTTTGCCCATTGTTTGACCCTCGGGATCAGTAATTGAGTTTTGGTGTTTGGCTTTCGATAATTGTTTTTTTTTGCACGGTAGTTGTTGATCCTTCTTTCTGCGGGTGAAAATGTACAAGTAGTATAGTTGTTGGGCATACACACAGAGCTAAAGTGTAAAACACACGTACGTTTTTTGGAATTTGGCAAATGTGTATTCTGACAATTAGTTGAATTTGTTGATCGGATGCTAATTCTTTGAGTAGTATGCTCATAATTTACTCCTTTTGATTCATATAAATTGTCGAAAGTTGGTTTCTTCCTTTTTTGATATATGCATTGTCCCACACCTAAACGGAATACACGTATCAGTATGTAGCATTTAATATAAATACACATGCTTACAACAATAATTTTCACACCCTTGACAATTACATACCTGATGCACCGGCTGTACCGACAGTATAGGGATCAACAATATCACGACCTACAGGTACAAATACAAAATACCAATATTAAGAACATATATGTATTTAATCGCATGCGTATATATATGCTGGTTTTTTTCAGCGGGGCTTCATTTATGGAAACAAAAAACCTTATAGAGCAATTCACTTGAATTAATGCAAAATTGAGTGTGTAGCAAATTTTGTTTGTTCCTAACCAAAATAACATATCTACTTTTGACATTTATTTTAAATCTATGTATTGAAACCGAACTGTCTGACTTATGAAGCAAACTAAGGTTGGCAATTTATACCTGGGAGTTGGATCACTTAGATCAAACATCGCCCAAAGTGTATGTTTTAGCTGTCAACTAATTAATTGTACATAAAAGGGCATTGCATCCTTAAGCTTGCCGTCTTCCATTAGCGAGTTACCATCGTTCAGATCCTATATACATATTTATAAATTTATGAATATTCTAATAAGTCGCTATGCAATTGGTACCATTAAGTATGAAGAGCACACCTTTTGACATTCATACTTTAACTTTGGATCAATATCTAGACCCATTTTCTGTTTATAAGTAGCAATCCTCAATCTGCCAAAAGGTCTCTTCTATCTCGGACAATCAGAAGTAAAACTCTCAGGTACATAGGCAATAGCTACTCACCTGATAAGCCTTGAAGGACTGATTAGCTACTCACCCGATAGACAATAGCTACTCACCTGATATGCCTCTGTTTCTTTTACACATACCTGTTGCTAACAGGTTCAGGTC
>BQNB010043279.1:24203-45597 GCA_026074375.1 Tanacetum coccineum
GGTTATGTGTGCGGGTTATGTAACTAGTTATTTCACAAAAGTATGCTTGAATTTTTTTAAATTTAAGCATTTTAATGTGAAAATAGGACAAGTAACGTTCTAATTCCCATCCCCCTACTTAAATTATACAACACCCTCGTTGTATAGATAAAAAATTAAAAACATGAATTTAAAAGAATTAAAACGAGAAACTCCCTTGATGTTTTGCTCGGTAGGTTCTCTAAGTTGAGTTTATGAGCAAGAATGTATGTTGTAAATGCATCTGGATGCTAGCATGACTACAACACACATAGGATTCTAGATGATTAATACTTCACCAACTTTGTTGATTTTTTTTCCAGCGAGGTCCTGTGCAAAATATAGGAAAAACATGCAAAATCCTATCTCGGGTATCCTACGGTTAATAAAATAATAAAAAAATAAACTATACAAGCAGTCAATACGTCATATCCAAAAACTAGGATACGCCGTATAGAAAGATATGTAAAAAGTATCAATACGAGTCAGTCTGCCAAATACACCGTATCATGTGCATGAATACGCCGTATAGACGGATCTGACAATAAAGTTTTAAATGCAAAAAAATAAAGGACTGATAATGTCCAGAAATTCAATACACCATATGGTTTAGAGCGGATAAGCCGTATTGATGTCTGGGAAGACAGACTCGATAAAAATAAATAAAAACAATCCGGGTTGTCTCCCGGGAAGCACTTTTCTTTCATCTAGTATTTAAGTTAGACTTTTTCTTCAGCTTCTTTCTACTTCATCTCATGCACGCTTATGTCCCCGCATGTGAGCCATTCTTCCATCTTTGCATCTCGGATATATTCAGGTCCTAAGTTCAAGACCCCCTTGTAGAAACTTTTAAGCTTCTGGTACGGATGCGAGATTCCATTCAGCTTATCATGCATACTCACCTTTAGTAATGGCTTGACCTTGTTGCATTGGGCATTGGATAGATGTTTAAACCTTAGATGTGATCGCGCCATGTGGTAAGTTATGTTATCATTACCATTGTGGATAGTGATAAACCCGTCAATATTTTCCACTACTGCACTCGGTCCTCTGTCTAACCCTACATCTCTGATATGGTACATGGGTCTCTGAATATCGTATGTAAGTAGCTCCAACAGAGTCTAATAGCTGTGATATGCCTCCGGCTGCCCAGACGGTGAATCTAGAGAGGTCTCTGGCCATCACATCCATCACCTCACACTGCTCTCCTAATGCCTCTCGGATCTCATGCACCTCCTCTGTCACACCCCGACAATGGTGAAAACTCGGAAATGCAACATAATGATCAATCATAACACAAGGTACAAAATAAAGAAGACTTCATTGCATAAACTCCAAGTGCTATAAAGACCATCAACCTTGAACAAACTCAATGTGATTAGTCACTTAAATCGCAAACTTAAAAATCCACAATCTCCTTACAATTTATTCCAATGCCTAACAAGGGACCATAATCCAACTTATTCCAAAACTTTCAATAACTAAAATCAAAAACAAGCAAGCAAGACTTCAACGAAATTCCAACGGTGATTACTTCTTAGTCTGCTATCAATCACACAAACCTACTATTCTTTATCTTCACCTGAAATGATACTCGAAAACGTCAAGAATAATGTTGGTGAGCTTGTAGGTTTGACCTTAAACCCAAAAGCTGTGCCAATACTTCAACAGTGGACAATAGTGCTATATGACAGTGAATATATGAAAACAACTTTGCATCACACACTAATCATTAAGCATTGTCACTTTCGCACCTAAAGGCGCCTACCAAGCTGAAGCACTAAAATTAGGGCAGGACCTCATACAAAAAACCTGGGCTAGGAGGACCATCCGTCTAATAATCACAAAAATACTAGGTAGGCGTACCCATCGAGCCAATAATCTCACAAACACATGGGTAGGCGTACCATCCGATTTCCAAACAATCAAGCATCACATAATAATTCTCATAGCAGTCATAAGCACATAACTGGTCCAAAAACAAAACCACATTTTAACCTTAATCAAATACGAGTTAAAAAGTAATTTTTCTTATTTTCTTTCTACAGGGATCACGGTGTAGGTGGATGGATTGGGTTGATCTACCAATGTGTCCTCGATCTGTTCAAATCATACTTGGATTGTTAAGGGCTAGAAACAGGCATGAAGCTTCCATCCAAGAATTGTCTAATCAAGTTTCAAAGCTTAAAAAGTACTTATTGATTAGTTGGCTAGGGTTTGTTTCCATTGTGTTATTTTATAGCTTGGCTTAAGTGAAAATGTAAAGGTCATTTGTCTTTGTCTTTTGGTATGTATGAGGTATTTTGGGTTAATTAATGGAAAATGTTTGCTTTCTTATTTGTTATGTTTGGTTTCTTTGGATATAATGACCATAAAAAAGTGTTATATAATCTGGTTGTGTAAAGAAGTTTGGCCTACTTTGGTTAGTTTGACTATTGAAAGTCAAACATGACCACAAACAAGAGTGTTATACTCTGGTTGTGTAAACAAGTTTGGGTTACTTTGGTTTGTTTGACTATTGAAAGTCAAACATGACCACAAAAAAGAGTGTTATAATCTGGTTATCTAAACAATCACAAATACACAAATGCATTGACTTTAATTGTCTAATACAAAAATACACAAATGCATTGACTATTATCATACCCATATAAGACAAATGCATAGAATTGTCAATTACAGTACTGTCAACACATGGACTTAATTGTCTAATACAGAAATACTGAAATCAAAATAGTCTAATACAAAAATACTGAAATCAAAAGATAATAGTTTAACATAAGACAATCAAGTGCAGAACATACAGAAATCTAAATGGACCTCTTTCCATTTTTCTTTTGCTTCTGTGCTGCATCAGAATCAGATCTAGTGATCCTTTTTTGCCCACTTCCTGTAGTAGTCTGCTTCTTCTTTGCAGGTGTAGTACCTGCATTTGAAGATGTAGTAGACTGCTTCTTATTTGCAGGTGCATTTCCAGCATCAGAGGGTCTTTTCCTAGTATCAGCAGCAGCATTAGTGGACCTTTGAGATGTACTTGTGCATGTTTCATTCATTGGATCCTTTTGGCCTTTACACGATCTGGAGTTGTGGCCACGATTTCTAAATTTTGTACATGTCACTGTTTTATAAGCCCTTGACATCTTTCCATCCTTCACCATTTGAGTCTTTTCTTCTTTTGTTTTTCTCCTAATTTTCCTTGGCCTTCCAACTAGAGTGTGATGTTTAGGTGGGGTGAGTGTTGTAAGAATTTAGGATTTCTTCCACATGACCTTACCATTCAAACATCCAAGTGTATAAGTGTATGCATGTTTCCAAGTAGCTAACCAATAACACTTGTGGACCCATTCTTCAGGTATACCAACTTGAATTCCATTAAGTGCCATGTTGTAGTTGGTTGCTAGCACAAGGGATGCCTGTTAACTCCCACTTCCTACAACTACAAACCTTGTTAACCACAGTAACCACACACTGATCACCATGTGGTCCCTTCACCTCATACTCTTCCCCTCATTGAAACCAACTGTGTACTTATTAGCTTTGTCCATAGCAACTTTCAATAACTTAGTTGTACTAGGGGTTAGTGGTCCATCTGTTTTGTTAATCACAACAATAACATTCACCATCCTTCTCATTAGGTATTCCCTAATGTATTCTAAATCTGTGATTATATGTGCATCCCTAGCATCCAAAATCTCACCATTGAAATACTCACACAAATTGTTCAACAAGATATCTGATTTAGCTCTACCTGTTTTAAGTATAATGAAGTTACATAAGTGTATGTATAACTAGTATTTAAGTTTATGCAGTTAAATAAGTACTGTTGTTACCTGAAAAATGAGATCTGGACCAACTATGAGCAGGAATTTTAGCCAACCATTCAAATGCTTGTTTGTTAAATTGTTTCAACTCCTCTATTGCCTTATCAAAATAGGGTATTGTTGTTGCAGCAACACATCTCCACAAAAGTTCTTTATAAGCTTGGCCATTCCATTGTTTCTTCATGTTTTCATGGATAGGCCTAAGGCAATACTTGTGCTCTGTACAAGGGGAAACATTGGTCATAGCAATAGTGATACCTTGTAGAAAAAGATAAGTGTTAGTATATTAAAATGTTAGGGACCATTATTGTGATAAAAAAAGTCAAATGTTACCTTTTGTCTATCACTGATAAAGGTGAAATTAGATTCTCTAGTCATTTCAAGATCATCACCAAGACATTCCAAAAACCAAATCCAAGAACAGGTTGTTTCTTTCTCCACAATGGCATAGGCTAGTGGATATATGCCATTATTGCCATCAAGTCCCACAGTAGTCAACAGTTGTCCTGGATAAGGACCCTTCATAAATGCACCATCAAGTCCCAACAAATCTCTGCCACAAGCCTTGAAACCTTTCTTTAATGGCCCTAAACATATGTAGATCCTCTTGAACACTCTTGTTTGTAGATCAGTATCTGAATCTCTTTCAACTTCAATCTTTATTGTTGTATCAGGATTTGCCCTTCTCAATTCTAAACAGTAATCCCTCAACATTGTATACTGTTGACTATAATCTCCTTTAACTTGGTTGAGAGCAGCTGATTTAGCCTTAAAAGCTTTCATTCTAGACACACCCAACTCGTACTTCTTTTGCAACTCATCTTGCAGAGCTCTAATGGGAATATCAGGGTCTTTCTCTATTTGCTCAACAATACCTTTAGACAAGAATTTAGATGTGCAAGCATGAATTTCCCTTGACTGCAAGCATTTATGTTCATCTGTATATGTTTTGACTTCCCAAGTCTTAGTATTTTTAACCTTAGAAATCTGCAAGGCCCATGGATATTCATCAGCTGCTAGTGGTTTGGGCCTGCCTCTACCACCTAAACTTACACCTTTCTTATTAGGCCCAACTGGATCACTTGGCCCAACATCCTTTTTACCTTTTACTTTTGTTGTTTTCTTTTTAGGTGCAGCCTCTTTAGTGTTACTAGGCCCTTCACCATCAAGTGTAAACACATGAATTTTACCTAAGCACTTTGCCCTAATCCTAAGCTTATCATTCTTTGCCAAAAACAGTTTCCTTCTAGTTTCAATTGAGTGAAGTCTTACTCTTTCTTTCACCTCAGCTGGAGTAGAAAATGTTTGACCAACATAAAAAAATGCTTAAACACAATGTTATCAGCACTTTCATTAGCCTTTTTGATTTCTTTAAGCTTGTTTCTCCTAATCTTTTCTATCCCATCATCCTCTGAATCTGTTCCACTATCAAAATAGTCATTATCTATAACATCTAGCTCACCAGGAATTGGTTCATGATCCTGTTGTTGTCCACAGTTTGAGTGCCTCACCCACTCAACTTCTGCATCTATATTGAAGTGGTAATCAGCCATATCTACATTCACTTATTCTAAATAAATGTCTTCATCAGCAAAGTAATCCTCATCATCTTCTGAATCACTATCACCCTCCTTTGTATTACTGTCATCATCCTCAGCTAGTGTTTCCCTCTCAACCAATGTTTCTACAGGTTCATAATTATCATCCCTATACTTTTCTTGTTCATTCACACTTGGCTGATCATTCATACCAGCAGTCATATTATCCTCAAATGGATCAAATTCATAATCCATGGATAACAACTCTTGAACAATAGATTCCACGGTCTCATTTTGAGTGGTATTGGCATTTGCAGGCAAAGGCTCAGGGTCTTGAACATTAACATTTGCAAGGAAAGGAACATGTTCCATATCATTCACATTTACGTTATTTGCACTAGTCTTGGTAAACTTCCTTTCGGATGGGGATGGAGTGGCATTTGGAGTATGAGTTGGAGTGACATTTGGGGTGGGTTGACAATTGGGGTGGGATTGACAGTTGTGATGGGAGATGGTGTGACAGTTGTGGTGGGAGAGGGTGTGACAGTTGGGGTGAAAGAGGGTTTATGCTATTTTAACAACAACCCTTTGGTAGGAATCATACTGCTAGATGGCAACTCCTCAATAACAACACTGCTTCTAGGGGGAAGCATATGTGTTTACCTTAGTATCTATGTGCTCACAGTACACCATAATCAGCTTATTATCCTTGATATACTTAGCTAACCCAAATCCAAATTATTTCCTAAGGCTCTTAATCCTATATCTAAGTCAGTCTCAGGAATCATATAATGATAGTAAATAGGATCATCATTAACATATCCTAATTCCTCCATTAAAACATTTAGTTCATGAACAGAAAATTGATCTATATCAAACCCATCCACATACGCAACTAACCCATTTACATACCTCATTTTCTCTAACTCTTTGAACTTCCCAGCATGGTGTATTTTCATGAAAAACAGAGCAGGGTATTTTTCTGAAAATGCAATCAATAAAACATAATTAACACAAAAAAGTATATGTAATTACATTCACCATCCAACGATTAATACATTAGCCCTATCAAAACTGGATAAAATCCAACATTAGGGCAAAATTGAATAGATTACATACCGTAATCAATAGGTCTTTGGTTTACCACATTGTTCTGTCTTATATTTCAACCTCTCCTGTCTATTTAATTGCACTAAATTCTAGAATTAGGGTATTAATTTCTATGGTTAATTAGTATCTGATCGTGAATGCGTGTGTGGATTTGGGTGTGTTTTATATGGGAGGAAAATGAAAAGTCAAAGTATATAAGATTGTTAGTTGGGTGGGTGCGCACAACATTAACTCACAAAATAACATGAAAAGACGACCTTACCTCTCCACTCAAGAGATTTAACGAAAAAAGTTAACGACCATCCAAAATAGGGATGGTCGGGGTTACAACTTTCAAAATTAGGGACGGCTGGTGTACTTAAAATGAAATAGGGACTAAACTTGTTATTTGGTATAAACCATAGGGACGAAACGTGTAATTTTTTCTAAGTGCTATGATCACCAACAAACAAAAAATATTACAAAAATCACACTTTATACAACACATACCTCACAATATACCTCACAAACACACACATATAAAGCCATGAGAAATTGTTCGGTGGTTTGCACCATCGAACCATTGCAAAAGCATACCTCTTGATGCGCGGTTAAGAACCAGTTTTATGGTGATCCCGCGTGAAGGCTGAAGGTGTTGGCGGTAGACTACCCACCATGTGGTTTCAAAGTTATTGTAAGATATCAACGCTTAAACTATGTGGAGTGAAATTTTTAGACCAGACGGTACCAAAAATACCAGTTACGTTGTGTGTTTATATGTTAAGCATAATGGGTCATGGATCATACCGGGTTGATAAATTGGACCGAACACATTTTGATACGATCTTTGGCCCACTCTTTTCATCATATTCGTTCATCGGTTAGGTATCTTTAATGTGTTTCACTTGATCAGACCTGACCGACAAACTGAACCGCACCGACCTAAACAAACATAACACATTTTGGTCATGTCTTCAGTACATCAGACCTAACAAGCTCGAATTTTTCATATAACCATGAATACATATTTTTTTCTATTTACATGTTTCTTGTAATATTAATAAAAGTGCTAAAGCTATTCTACAAGTGAGAGCTACTAGACAATGTGTTTGGGCGTCATTTATGTTTAAGGAAAATGTCTATTTCTATTCGGATTAACAGTTGTTCGATCTTCATATGATATGACATGTTGATCAATTAGAAGATAAACAAATAAACAAATTTGTTCATTTTTAATTTAAAATTAAGGCTCGTTTATTTTTTACCTGAAACAAAAAAGATTTCAACATAACCTATTATATTAAAATTAACTTGAGTAGATATTGATTCATCACTAATGTGCATAAAGAGAAAATATATTTGCTTAAAACTCTCAAAATAATAAATGTGAAATTACTAATATGCCCAAATCTAATATTGTTTCTGATATTACTAGCCGGGTACCCGCGTAATGCGGCGGCGGGTACTCTGTGACTATATTTTGCGGCGAGCAAATGTTATCCGGCTAAGCGTTTTTCTAACGAAAAAATAAAGAATCTCTGCAATAAGTATCGGTAAGAGTTGAGGAGTGAAAGTGAGGGTATATTGAGAGACTATTTTTGCTGTAACAAAAAACATTTGTGTGTGGGAGATATGAAATGGTTTGTGTGGATTTATATTATGGACGCGGTTACACATTTTTAATAATCATTATTGATAGTAATGATTTTAAGCGGTTATACGTTTTTAATAATTATTGGAGGCCGTTACAATGATGGTTTAAGCGGTTACACGTTTTTAATGATATTGCTTATTCTTTTTTTAAGATTTGGAAATGATAAATTTGGACAAATTCAATAATTATTTTTAACAGTGAACAATCACTACATAATAAAAAGAAAAAAAAGAAAATTACTGTAGAACGTAAGTAGTAGTTAAGTAAATTGAACAATTCCAAACACCCCAATAATCACAAATCAAATATTAAAATTCTAACAATTCGACAAAATAAAACCCCAAACGGGTTATCATCATCATCAATTCAAAACTACAATCACCAAATCACTAACATAACATGATGAAAAAAAACTAACTAAAAATCTCAGCCACTTCATCAAAAGTTAATAGATTCAGGATCACGGATGCTTTGCAGATCAATCATTAATTCATAAGACTCTATCCCTAAAAAAATCCAAATCCATCAAACCTTAGCATTTGACATCAACGATGTAAGCCCTCTACATTTCTTGAAATCATCCTTGCAACAATTAACCATGATGTCATCAAACATTTTCCCAAACCTTCATCTTAAACATCTTAAACCCTTTTCATTCATCTCCAAAACCTTCATCATCTTTTAAAAAAAATGACGTCGCCGGAATAAGAAGACCTCCATTTCTTTGGTACTCGTATTCATCTTCTGCTTTGGTACCCGTATGTCACACCCCGACAAAGGCGGAAACTCGGGAATGCAACATAATGATCAATCATAACACAAGGTACAAAATAGAGAAAACTACATTGCAAAAACTCCAAGTGCTATGAAGACCATCAACCTCGAACAAACTCGAGTGATGTCCCAAATCGCAACTAAAATCCACAATCTCTTACAATTATTCAACTGCCCACACAGGGGAACACAATCCAAACTTAAACCAAAACATCCAAATACTAAAATCAAAACAACAAGCAAGCAAGACTTCACACAAATTTCCACTCGGGATACTTCTAAGTCTGCTATCACAATCACCAAACTATTCTTCTTTCACTTCACCTGAAAATGATACTCGAAAACGTCAACAATAATGTTGGTGAGCTCGTAGGTTTGACCTTAAACCCAAAAGTTGTGCCAATATTTCAACAGTGGACAATAGTGTTATATGACAGTGAATATATGCAAACAATTCAAGACATAGCATCCTACGCTAGTCAATCACCATATGTCACTTACGCACCTAAAGGGCCTACCAGCTAGAGCACTAATATTAGGGTAGGACCTCATACAAACTTGGGTAGGCGTACCCATCCGCTCTAAAAATCACACAAATACTAGGTATGCGTACCCATTCGATCCAATAATCTCACAACACTGGGTAGGCGTACCCATCCAATCCAATAATCATATATAATATTCACATAACAGTCCTAAGCATATATGTTGTCCCAAAAACAAAACCACGTTTCGCATAGTTCAATTCAAAACATTTCAAAACACATTTGAGTATCATTTTCCCACAACGGAAAAATAGTAAAAAGTGGGGCTACGAGAACTCACCTTGAATGCAACGACGCTCGCACACGACCTAGTCCAATTAATGTCCCAATTTAATCATTCAATTCCAAAACAATCTTCACGTTTGATGCATAGAGTTTAGACGCGTTGTACAATTACCCAAAACAATTTTTATTGGTGTGATGGTTGACGACATATCTCCAAAATCATATCAATCTCATTACTCGGTAATACATACTTATACTATTTCAGAAAAATAGATAAGTAATATAAATAAATATTTATAATTAATAATTATAAATATATCTCGACAAGTCCATTCGGTAACCTTAGTCACTCCAAAATAATCATAACACGATTGAAAATGAAACGTTCACTCATAATAAACACATTAGAGAAGTTTTGAAAAAAATTCTATTTTTTGTCTTTTAGTGAATTTTTTAAATAAATAAAATAATTAAATAATATTTTATTATTTAAAAATCAAAAATCATGTTTTAGGAAAATTTCTAAGTATAAACTTTTTACGAAATTTCGACATGACCCGTACGCACAAAACAATGTTTTCCAAGGTTTCAAACCTTATTTTCAACACTTTTCATAAATTCGACACTTTCGACAAAATTCTAATTTCTCAATCTTTAACGTTTACTAAAACGTTTTTTTTCTTCCAAAATACCGTTCAATATCACGTCGTAAATACATTTCCACTTTCAAAAGTCCGACAAAACTCTCATAATGACTAAATATCGCTTATTGGGCTTTAAGGCCCAACAAGGGTCCATTAAAACATTTATAAGTCCAAAATACGATTCAAGTCCAAAACCAAGGTCCATTTACATATATAAGTATATACTTATAAGTAAAAATAATCCGGACCACAATAAGCCTTCCCATTAAGCCGCGGCTTAAATAGACTTATTGGGCCGTGAGTCCAATAGCTTAAAAATACGTATATTAAGCTTGAAAATAAGCTAATAAGCTACGTATCGCATTTGGTTACTACCATATGCCTCAAAAATAGTCCACCACATACGCCATAACACAAAAATAATCAAAATCACTTTCCTAGTGATTTTGGGAATGGTTCGTGGCGTATAAGCCCAAAACAAGCCAAGAAATAGCTTAAAAATAAGCCCGAATAAGCTATACAAGCTACTATCAAAAATAACATTCTAGCATCATATATTATTCAACCATCACGACCACAACATTAAAACTACAAAAACCCTCTTTTTCCTTTTTACCATACACGAACCAAACACACCCTTTTTTATTCATTTCGCTTCCAAAAATCGATTTTCACAACGATCAACTTGTACAACTAACATCTATGCATCAAAATAAACCCAAAAGGACAAACGAAATTTAAATTTGAAAACTTACAAGAAAATCTTAAAAAATGTATATTTCGACACGAACCGGACAACCCAAACGTTGTTTAAATGAATACCCAATCACTAGAATCAACCCAAAATATCACCAATCTTCATGCTTTTTATCAAAATTTCAAAAATTATAAGAGTGTGTGTTGCCTAGCTCGGACGCAAAGAGGGAGAGAAAGAGAGATGATTTTTTATATGAAAATGAAAATGAAGGAAATGGTCTAGTGATAAGCATTATAGATGTACAATCTTGAGACACATTAGCTAAAAGTTAGCCTCCTTGTCTCCTCTTGACTTCTTGACCGACTAGAGCATCCTAGGGGTCTCGGGTCTTTCTTTTCGTGTCAGGATCACTTAAATACTCATAAAACTCAACCGTAAAATTTACCCCAAAGTTAATTAGCATTTTTATTCACCTTAAAAATACTTTCCATTAACCTAGAGTATTTACACGACATATTTTCACTTTAAACCCTTTCAAAACTCATTTGGACATTAACGGGCGTGTCAGACTCGTTTTTCGGTATTTCTCAAAATTCACGGGTCAAACCACCCGGAATACAAATAACACAATAATACCTTCCAAAAGGGATTATTAATCACAATAAAACACAATTCATCATAAAAATCACCACCGTCAACACGGTACAAAATCTGAATAAAGTGACAAAAGTCAAATAGTCAAAGGACTATAAATGAAATATTCAGAACACAAAAAGGGCAAAGGTTACATTCTACCCCCTTAAAAGAATTTCGTCCCTGAAATTCAACTACTAACATTACTAAACAAACGCAGGTACTTCAATTTCATCTGAAGGCACTTGCAATGTTGGATCAGCCAAACACTTCTTAAGGTTCGACACGTGAAATGTGTCATGAACACCATTCAACTCCCCAGGTAAATTGAACTGATAGGCCACAGGGCCTACTTTCTCAACAATCTTAAATGGTCCAACAAACCTAGGTGCTAACTTCCATTTCTTCTCAAAGCGTACCACACCTTTCCAAGGCGACACTTTGAGCAAGACATAGTTACCTACACTAAACTCTAGAGGCTTCCTCCTCTTATCAACATAACTTGGCTATCACTTTACATATTTGCTATTAAACACATAGCCTAGGTCATATCTCTGGACGCATCACTCAATATACCATCAAAGTCTTTTTGATCCATCGGGGATATTAGTGCTAGAACAGGCGCCATTACCTAACTTATCCTTCAAGGTTTGACAATGCCAATTCCTGTTTCTCACTCCAATTAATAAAGTCTTACCTTTCTGAGTCAAGATAGTAAGAGCACTTAGCTATCTTAGTAAAGTTCTAATGAACCTTACGGTATTATCAGCCAATCTAAGGAATGAACGGATCTCAGTCGGATTTCTAAGGGATTTCCAATTCTTAACAGCTTACTTCTTACTAGGTTCTTACATGAATTCCATTACCATTAATCAATGCCCAAGACGAACTTGCACTTGTCTTAGCCATAATTCACACTTAGAAAACTTAGAATATATATATTTATTATATATATCTATATCTATATATATATATATTTATATATATTTATATATATTATATCTATATTATATTATATATCTACTTTTATATATGTTTATACCTTAAAGTGTTCTACATGCTCTCTTGAGTCTTAGATAGATTAGGATATCGTCTTAATCACTTAACAAACTTATCAAAGATAAGCCTACAAACTCTATTCAAATTTAAATCCATTAAATACGCCTAGTGCATTAGTCAGGACTAAAAAGGCATTACTGTGTACTCGAATGTCCATAACGATTCTATAACGCAGTCTTGAGAATGTCATCTCATGCACTCTCAGCTGATGTATCCAGACCCAAGATCTATCTTCAAGAAAAAACTGCGATCCTTGCAGTTGGTCAAATAGGATCATCCACTCTAGGAAGTGTTAACGATTCTTAACATCAACTTGTTCATCTCATAATCAATGAACATCCTAACAGATCATCCTTCTTCTTAACAAAACAATACGGCGCTCCCAAGGCGGTGAGCTTTGGACGATTGAAACCTTTGTCTTGACGTTCTTGAGTGTCCCGACAACTCCTCTAATCAGACAGGTGCTAAACGATAAGAACGGACTTTGCTACCTAGTGATTGATCCAGGGGTTAACTCAATCAGAACTCAATTTCTGATTGGCCGGTAATCCAGATAGATCATCCGGGAATACCTCAGGAAAATCTCTAACCACAACAATCTCTTCTTGTTTCTTTTCACTAGCCTTAGCACTCATCAAAAGTCTCGCTTTTTTTTGGTCTTTCTCCTAATACTCTGAGCACCTTGCCACCCGGTAGAGGTATCCTCACTACCTTCTCATGACAAATTATTTTAGCCTTATAATTAGACAACCATTCCAGAACTATTAATCACATCAAATACTTCCATGTCTAAAAGGTATCCAGTCGGAGTCAAAGACATGACCCTCGTTTTCTAATTTGCAACCCTTAATAACCATATCAATTCTACTAGTTGCACGCTAGCTATCTTAATTCATATCTGAACCTAAATCGCTGGGTTCATAGCCTATCAGAGTGTATAAATTGTATTGGAAAACAAAAAACTATAGTCGGAACCAGAGTCAATTAAGTTTCAGGGGCTAAAATGAGTTTTCATAAGTAAACGTACCCGTGTCCACATATGTTCGGATCCCTGGCTAACTTTCTCTGCTCCCAACATGTATGCACCTACCCTAGCCTGTTCTTTGGTTTCTCGACCCGGCCCCGTTTTTAACTTCAACTTGATTTGGATGATTTTCTCTCGGGGTCCTTGTGCCTATTCACCTAGGACAACGCTTGCCTAACATGGTCTGTACTACTCCCACTTCATAACATGCCCCTAATCACTTGGGTTGTCTAGCATTGACAGGATTCATTATTCCTCGGCACCACCTATACAAGCCCTTGCATATTGACCCAAGCGGTTTACTGTTGAAGCTATGCGACACGGCCCTCCGAGGTGGGGCGGTTACAGTTGAAGCATGTGCAACAAGGTCCACCGGGTACATGGTAGGAGTTGCAGGTGGTACACTTGGGCCAAGTACCCGTATTCTCTCTTCCTAGTCCTCTTATTATCATCCCTTCCACTCCTATCCTTGCTAGGTTCCCCTACATTTCCTCTTTTCTCAACCTTCTTAATTGATCCATTTCTCACAGCCTCATCAGTCAGTGCACCAAAAATCTACACTGCCTTCTGCATAGTCTTTGGCTCCGTTGCTGCCACCATCCCTCGGATTTATGGAGTAAGGCCATACAAATACCTCTCAATCATCCTACTCCCAGGAGTTACCAAATGTGAAACTAACCTAGCCAACTCATAAAACCTATCAGTATACGTAGCATGGCCAGCCCTGACCATGGCGTGATTCCACAACTCAGATTCCAACTTTTGCATCTCATGATTAGGACAAGACTCTTGTATCATCATAAACTTAAAGTCATTCCATAACATACTAACAACAACTTCCCGCTTAGTGTGCGGATCTGAGAGTTCCACCACGTTAAAGCCTTACCCACAAATGAACCAGCTGTGTATTTCACCTTTTGGTCAATACTACAACCACTCATATCATGCACATATTCCATTTTCTTAATCCAACAAGTAAGAACTACAACACCTCCCTTACCATCATATTCCTTAGGGTTACAAGCTAAGAACTCCTTATATGAACAACCTACCCGGTTGCCATTTACTAACACATTCCCTACGTTTTCTTGAACGTTCTCATTAACCACATTACCATTTTGATTTCCAACATTTCCTCGGTTACTAACCCGAGCCAACATGGCGGGTAAGAGGTTCTGCAATTGTAAGGCAATGATCGTTGAGAAGTCGGGTGCACCCCCATTGGCTCTCTCTACATTCCCATTAACTCCCTCTACACCCTCATTAGCTCCCATACCCTGGTCATTTCCTTGACCATTCAATTCATCAACACGCTCATCATTACCTTCCCTAGGTCTTCTACCCCTTCCAACACTACCAACCCGTTCACCCGTTCCCCCTCCTAGTGATTCACCAGTAGGCCGGCCAGCACTTCGGGTCCTTATCCTTGGTGGCATTACGTATACGAGGGAGAACATGGGCAACGTTAGGTAAGTGGGAAGACTTGCATATATATATATAGGGGTGTCAATCGGGTCGGGTTGGTCGGGTTCGGGTCAAACGGGTCTGGTCCAAGTCGGGTCGAGGCTAAAAATAATATACCCGAACTGACCCTATTTGAACTCAGGTTAGTCGGTTTGGGGTCAAACGGGTCGGGTCTAAGTCGGGTCGTGGGGTTTTTTTCAAGTCTGGGTCGGGTCTGTCCTATATTTATAAAAATTTATTTTGTTTATTAAGAAATTTTGATTTTTATAAGAAAAAATTGAATTTTATTTTTATTAAAAAAATTACAAAAAAAAGCTTAACTCGGGTCAGTCGGATTGACCCGAACCCGAATAGGCAAAGTATATGAACCCGATACCCGACCCTATTTCAAATTCGGGTTAGTCGGGTTGACCCGGTTAACCCGACGTCAAATTTATGAACCTGATTAACCGACCCGAATAAGGTCGGGGTCGGGTTAGGGTCGGGGTCCGGGTTGGGGTCAGATTATGACACCCCTAGATATATATTATATATATATATGTATATCTATATTATATATATAGAATATTATTACTATATATATATATATATATAATATCTTTATATATATATATATATATATATATATATATATATATATATATATACAAATATACACATAACACCACCTTACGGTGTCAACATTGATTTGTGTGAACAACATTATTAAGTATGAGTGAGTTGTAATACACTTATAACTACGTTGGCCACCGTACTTATATTCACATCCATTCCCAGTCATATTCAATATTGAGCTCACACATTTCAATGACTGACATAACTACAGCACCAAACTACGATCATACAAAAGCGAAACACCGCGCACATAGATCCTATATGCAACTAAACGATGGATCTTAGGTTATAGTCTAGGCCAATCTACCTAATTCTTAATAACCTTGGCTCTGATACCAATCTGTCACACCCTGACAAAGACAGAAACTCGGGAATGCAACATAATGATCAATCATAAGATAAGACACAAAATAGAGAAAACTACATTGCAAAAACTCTAAGTGCTATAAAGACCATCAACCTCGAACAACTCGAGTGATGTCCCAATACTCGCAACTAAATCCACAATCTTTTATTTATTCAACTGCCCACACAGGGGACCATAATCCAAACTTAAACCAAAACATCCAAATACTAAAATCAAAACAACAAGCAAGCAAGACTTCACACAAAATTTCACTCGGGATACTTCTAAGTCTGCTATCACAATCACCAAACTATTCTTCTTTCACTTCACCATACTCAAAACGTTCAACAAATGTTGTAACACCCCCAAAATGGGCCACAGCGGAATATGATATTCCGGGGTTATTACTTCATAGATCAATAGCACAAGATATTGAGAACGACCTCTATAAGAGTCATTTAAACAATCTTGATACATTAGATTTCATGAATGGTTCGTTACAAAAGTCATAAGCTTACTTGTTTAATTGAAGTAAAGATGTCACAACATAACTATATCCCAAAATGGTCGCAGTAAATCTTTATGATAATATGACTCTAAAAGACGACCTTCCAATGTGTCCATGACTTGCACCCTATTGACCTGAGAAACAGGTTTAAACTATCAACAATAATATTGGTAAAATTTATAGTTATAAATTGAATTGGATCGGATAGCAAGATTTCCCTGTAATAAAGTACAAATACAATAAACACAAAAAAGTATTCGAAAAGAACTAAGCTCATGGCACTGATTCTAAACTGTGTATGTATATCAAATCTACATATGAATGATGCTTGCCCCACTGTAGATGTAAACCCGTAACGTCTATGATTCCAAAATGTTTATACATTCGTCGTTTCTGGCCAACCGGCCAACTAGCAAGTGCTACTTGCCCGAACGGGGATGTTAATCCTAAATAGATCTATTCATAACATTCACGCTCACATAATGCAATTAACAATTACATCTATGCAATTGACAGTTCATGATGAATGTCATGGTGGGTTATAGCTACTTAGGCAAACTCGTAATATTTGAATTTAAAATGTACTTGATCAGTTTGTAAAACACAACATGTCTCATCCCGGAGATTTGATAAATGATTGAAAAGGTTATATAAAGTGAGACTATTAAAATCACTTCGAGTAATGATAACGGTAATAGCAGTTAGTGGCACGAAAAACGATGCCCAAAAGACTTTATCCGCAACTATGTAAAAAATATTACATATTTACTAAACGGAAACTAATAAAACTAAATACTTTGCAATTCGTCCCTAGTGCGACTTGAACTCTATTTAAAATGATGATGTTTGAAAATAATTTCTCGTGTTAAAATGGTCAACTTTATTTGGTCAACGTGGTCAAAATATAAGTACGTAATTTATGACTTTGGACTTTTAGGAAAGTAGATCATCTAAACTCTAAAACATTAGTTTAAATCAGCCATTGGTTTAGTCTCTAAGTGTGTCAAATAATTGGATGAAACGTTGACGTTTAACTAATTGAGTTAAGTGTTAAGTGAAAATGTAGTTTTAAGATTGACGACTCAGAGGTTTTACAATTTCATTGAATTCGTTAGTTAACGAGAATTGAACTAAAATTACATTTGAAATTCTCGGATAGGCCGTCTATAACTTTCATCTTTTAAGTTTTATCCAACAAAGTCGTTTAACGGGTTAAAAACGGGGCTAAAGTATGCGTCTCGCTAAGACAATTTTCACATTTAAAAAAATAAAGGTTTGTTTCAGCATGTGACGTTTGCGTGCTCAGAGTTTTGGGCTCAGATTGTGACCTCGATACTCAACCTTAGGAAGAAACAAAAACATTTTAATAAACTAGGACATACTGGCTTTAATTTACCTTTTATTAATTCTTGACTGTCGGGTCGTTAACAGGGTCAAAATGAGGCTAAAGGTTGGCTTGCACGCACCCATGCCATGGCTACACGCACACCAGGTGTTCGACCAATTGTCGACACCTATGATAGAGCAGTCAGTTTCATTGGCAAATTCGCTGGGCTCGTTTCTAAACGAAAGTGGCTGGTTTTTTTCTACTTAAGGAGGACACTGTAGGCTTTAAATAATAATAATTGGTTCGATTAAACAATACCTAAGTAAGTCACAATAATTCGAGCGAAATGCTTTGCTGGCTCGTTTTTAAACAGTAGGAAAATGATGGTTTTACACCTACTTTGAGACCTTCTAAACTTCTTATTTACTTGACGAAAATCAGTGATTCCAGAGGCAAAATAACTATTATATGTCCTATTTATGAAATTAATTATGGTTCATTTTTATGCTCCATGCCTAAAGGTTGAATAATGTACATAAAATTATAGGTGTAGGCTGCGTTTTATTCCAACAATACATATGCGTTTTTCTTTTTATCTAACCCACGCGTCTAAGCTTCTAATAGACTGAGTTCTACACTTAATACCTTAGCATAAACATGGCTCATGTCTTATTAGTCACTTTACAAATTTTATAAAGGTTATAGTGTTATTCGGTACATATATCAGAAAGTAATCACAAGAAGAAAGGTGTTGTTTTACCTGCTTCAAGCACACACTAATGACATATATATTGCATACATAAAATAAAGTAGTAAGGATATGGGACTCACAAGAGTTGAGGAGAATTTGGTTATTGCCTTGAACCCAAACGAAAATCCTAATGGCTAAAATCTTCTTGATCGAAAACCCTAATTCTAAACCAAGTGTTTCCCATAATATTCACCCCTCTAGCTCCTGCAACTCCACGTATAACACCTTGCTTGTCTGATTGTCGACTAGAAACGAAAACTAAAAGGGACGAAAGTAGGGTTGGGGTTTTGTGTATGATGAAGGTACAAAGGGCGTGGGTTTGCTTGTGTGTTGTGTATGAGTCAAAACCAGGTGAACAAGGAAACCAAAGATAATGACAGGGTATGATGAATATTGAAGTTGTGTTGTGTTCTTTGTGTTTGCAAAAGAATGCAGGTCTTCTTATACTCACAAAGGATGCAGGCATAGTGTTTCCAATAGAAGGTCACATTTCTATGTATCCAAAATGGGGTAAGCCCTTGGTTAAGGCTATTTTTTAGTGCTTACAGGTCAAATGTATCGTGAAATTTAAGTGGTATATTGTTTGCGAATCGTGGAGAAAAACCAAGAGGGAGGCAACCAAATATATCACGAGTATGTTTAGGTTTTGTAAAAAGGGGATTATGGGCTTTGTACCTTGGGTAATAGGGTTATTTTTGGATGAGATATTTGTTAAAATCTTATCTTGTCGAATGATACTGGTTTTTAGAATTTGGAAATAAAAGTGTACGTGACTTATGGCTATATTGTAGGGAAGATCGTTTGTGTCTTGTATGATATTTATTGCTTGAGAGTTTTGTTGCTTGCCTTATTTGAAAACAAAGAAGAAACAAGTCTTGTCCTAATTTTTACTTATAGATTATACACTAAGTGATGGAAAGAAAAGAATGGAACATATTCGTTTTTGGTTAACTACGTTGTAGAGGATATTTTAGTGAAACATAGTACTAATTCAGTTATTAACGTTCTTGGTTAAATTTATTAAATTTAACTAGTGCGATTTAAATGGAAGTAAAACAGCAAAACCTAATAACGGGGAAATGACATATTGGGATAATATCACACCATTAGTTCAAAGCTGTCAAAGAGATCCTGAAGCTCCAGCACTATCTCTGATCAATCAAGACCTTTTGTACTTAAAAAAAGGAAATCCAGGTCCTGAGAAGATCGTTTTGTCACTTCATAAATTTCTAGCAATTGTCTTCAATGATGATGATATTGAAGAACGGACTTCCAGATGGGTTAATAAGTGTATAAAGAAGTTTAATCCTTATGCAAGATATGGTGTTGAAAACTGGAAGAATCCTCATGCGAAGATCTTCTACATAAGGAGACAGAAAGAACCTAGAAGACCGAAGGAAGAAATCTATTCAAACTCTAAGATCGTTCAAGTCATCAAGACATACTGGGAATTGGGTCATGAACATAAGTTTATCACAAAGATTATGGCAAGAAGAGCTAATGATTGCATAATGTCAATAACCGAGCCAGATTACAAGAACCTCAATAAGAATGACATTGAAGACATGTATCTGCTGATCATGAATAACAAGGTACCTGATTATGCTAATACAGGATTGCTATGGTCTCTATCAGTGTTCATCAGGAGTTCAGTGATATGGGAAAGAGTGCACGATTTTCAACTTGGAATCGAAAGCTATCAACAGAAGATTAATCTCACTGCACCAACAATTACATTCCCAGGAATTGAAGAATATGATGTGTTTTCTATTGTCTATGAGCCCGTACATGGAATCATTTACACTAATAGCAAGAAAGAGAAAAGGGTGATGAGACCTTCAGAGATACATAAGTTTTGTGATGCAACACTGAGAAGAACGCTTGAAGGACTAAAGAGTTATTATATTAATGTCAAGTATGGATATGTGCAAAAAGATCTCACAAATGATGAAGTTGAGTTTCTTAAGTTGTTTGGAGAAGAGATTGAAGTTTGATTGAATTATCGAGATCAAATGAGAAGATGGGAGATGTACGTGAATGGAAGAGCACTTGGACCAAGGAGGGAACGCCCAGAATAATCAACCCTTAGGGAGAGATTGTTAGGTTTATGGAAAAGTGTCGATTATGTGGTTTTATTATATTTTGTTATTAGACTTTATTTTGTTTAGTTTAATATAGCTTGTAATAAGGATAATAACCAAAGTCTAGGGACTAGTATTGTTAGGTTTATGGAAAAGTGTCGATTAAGGGGGAGATTGTTATTAGAAATAGCATAATAACCAAAGTCTAGGGACTAGTATTGACAAGTTAGGAAAATAAGGAAGGGAAGCCTCCCTCCCATTACCTATAAATAGCCCTCTAATCTTCATTAGAGGGTGATGCCCTTGTAATTAACTCTCATTTTCCCTCCATAATAAGATTTGAATTTTTCCCTTTACTTGCCCTCATTCTCTCTAATCTTACATGTTGATATGATTGATTCAAGATTCATGTGACCTATCATAAACCTTGAAATACCAGATGTTGTCAAGCTTATATTACACCTAATGATCACATTTAAACCATCAAATAAGCCAGAACAATAAGCTAAACAGTTATGCTAATTTTTATGACTTATTTTTTTCTTTTCACTGATTTTAGACTAAAACTAGTTAAACTAAGA
>BQNB010043280.1:0-45596 GCA_026074375.1 Tanacetum coccineum
GTATCACTAGATCCAGTTGAATGATAGGTCGCATACAAAAGCGCGTAAACAAGTATAAATTGATAAACATAAACAAGCATTCAACGATAAATCAAGAAATCGAGATAAACAAATACCAAACATTTATATGCTCTTAGTAATGGCTAATACCCGAAGGTATTAGCCTTCAAACATCATAATAAATACAAAATCAATTATTTAGCCAAGGTAAACTAACCGAGTTAATGAATGATACCAAAAACTGAATGATTACTAAAGTATATGTAATTACACGTTGTCTCCTATGGAATTGATAGCGTTGCTCGACCTCTTCTGCTCTTTTTCTCCTCTAAAAAATAAACTTTTATGGTTTAGGTATCGAGAATATGATTTAGCACACTTAAAACTCGCTTTTGAGTTTTCTATCTTTACTGTCTGGAAGTCGGTTTGATATGGCGTATCCAAGGGGTTGGACACGGCGTATTGGGGGTTTCTTAGAGTAGGGACCACGCTTGATATCTTTCAGAATCTTCACATACTATATCTTTAATACGGCGTATTGGTCTTCTCTGGATACGACTTATTGAGCTTGTTTCCTTTGTGGTCTTTGGTGAGTGCAAGCACGGATACGCCGTATCTTCCTTGATGGATATGGCGTATTGCTAGTTAGAATCATTAATCTTCAAAATATCTTCGTTTAAGCTCCAGAATGCGCGCCTTTTGCTAATATTCACCAAGTACTCCATAATTACTGCAATTCATAAATATAAACGATTAAGTAACAATTCTTTGCAATAACTATACAAAATAGGTTAATAATATGGGATAAATGATGCTATAAAATAGACGTTATTTGATGTCATCAAATATCCCCCCACTTGAATCCTACTTGTCCTCAAGTAGCCTTTAGAAGTTTATAAAAATGTATCCCTAAGGATATTTTCCGTTAAAACATTTATTTGATCTATTACAAGTACACAACCAAACACCTCACGAAATAGGAAGATGAAAACACTCAAATCACTCAACTAATCTATGTGGTAACATGTAACTAATTCGCTCAATTGCTCGGTCGTGACGAGTATTCTATCATAAGCTTGGCAAGGATACACATCTCCACCACTAAAGCCAAGGAGTAACAAGTTTATAAAGGTAAATATGGGTTTTTGTATGGAAAGGCTTACGGTTGATCATTCTACAATCTTTCACCAGAAGTACCACTCCAACAAGGCAGCTGAAGCACACATACATGGCCATAACGACGGAATAGACATGTGTGTTCGATCACATCCTCATTCGAATTTAACTAACAGTTAGGATGAAGAATGATATAGGGTAGGAACCTTCTAACTTTCACCAAAATTCGTAAACCAACGAGGCAACTAAGACATGCATACATGGCCGTAACGACGAAATAGACATGCATGCTCGAACAAGTCCTCCTTCGTGTAAAACCAACGGCTAATCATTAGGTGAGAGGGAAGTAAATTGTTGTTAAATAAAAATCAAGAAACAAATAGATTAAGACAAAGCACAAGTTGCTAGACACTTTTTTCCCCGACCGTTGCCATGATTTAGACATGACTATTTACAACGTCTTGATCATAGATAACAAACAACAACCTAAGTTGGCGTTCCCGTAACGGTCAACTTCCCAATCATCCCAAACTTTACATACTCTACAAGGTAAGTGGCGATATCTTCCACTTTGTACAATACTCTACATCGTTGATTTTTGTGGCGTATCAACGAATAATCGATCCTTCATGTAATTCCTTCGGTTCTTGCTTTGCGAAACGATTATCTTCAACTTTCCTTCTTTTTTTCAATGTAACTATATACGAAACTCGGAGTAGTTTCACCATCTTCACGATCATAATAATTCTGGACAATTCCTTCGATAGTTCCTTCGTTCTTCGGACTCACCAATAATTGTGATGGTAGTAAAATCACAAAAGTTTTGACTATAATATACATTCCCATTTGCAATGTGCAAATTTCCAACCGCATCAAAGATAGAAAATGACACAAGATTCGGGAAATATAAACTTTACACTTTAAGCAACTAGCAGTTATAAATTAAACTTAATCTAACAGGGTAGGTTAAGGTGAAAGGGTGTAACGAAACAAATAATTGGTGTAATTTCTAAAGGATTGGCTCTACGGGTTGTTCTCAGTGGATCTTCACTCTAAAGATGAGAGTGGAAAAGGGTTTAAACTGGAGGTTAACTAACCGGTGTAGTTAGTTAATAAACAACATGGATAGGCAATTTGGGTGTAATCCTAAAATTTTACCAATGTAAACAAGTTACTCCAATTAAATCCATAATACTCATTATTGTGGTCACGAGTGATATACCAAGCCAAGTTTTAAAGTCCACTACATCACGGGCACACTCATATTTTGTGGAATTTGGGTAAACATTTAGAAACGGATATGTTAAATCCTCATAATATCTAAGAAGGGTTATTGTGTGCGGGTTATGTATCAAGTAATTTCACAAAAGTATGCTTAAATTTCTTTTAAATTTGAGCATAATTTAAGCATTTTAATCATTTTAATGTGAAAAATAGGACAAGTAAACATTCTAATTCTATCCCCCAATTGAATTATACAACGTCCTTGTTGTAAAGATAAAACATTAAAAATACGGGAATTAAAAAGAATTAGAATGAGAAACTCCCATGATATTTGCTCGATAGATTCTCTAATTTTCGTTTATGAGCAAGATTGTATGTTGAACAACCGTCTTGAGGTTTCAAGACTCCAACACTTCAAGGTCTTCCAGATTTGTAAATTCTCCATCAATATTCGTCGATATTCTTTCACGATATCCTGTGTAAAATAGGAAAAACATGCATTCCTATCTTGGCATCTATGGTTAATTTAAACTAAACTAAACACACTAAATACGAGTCAGTCTGAGTTGATACGGCCACGAATCAATTAATGAAATCTCGTATTCCAGAACTGACAATAAGTTTTTAACATGTGCAATAAAAGATAAAAGACTGATAACGTCCCAGACAATCATACGCTTATGGTGAAATGACTGAAGCTCAACAAGGGAAAGAAAATTTAGAGACTACTTAAGTATAAGTTGTTGAAGCTTCCCATGTGACAATTTCTACTGTTCTGAAGAAGACAGAAGTCCCTGTTACTAGTTCTTCTCGCTCATCCGACTTGGCATCTAAATTCCTAAATTTTTCAGATATTCCTCAAACTGATGCAGAAATAGTGTCTCTACTAGATATTCATGTCCACCATGATGTCCCTATAACTCAAGAACCCACTTTCCTTACAATACCAGTTTTAGTTATCCCTGAATCATCACCGGTTTTCATAAACATTCCTCAATCATCACATACCTTCACTCCTACGCCAATACAGACTACACCCACTCCTTCGTCGACAATTGAAACTACAAATCCTATATCTAATCTTCCTGACTTTGCATCCGTCTTTGATTCAATGATAGAATAATAGCATTGGAAAAAGAAGTTGCTGAACTTAAGAAAGACCCTCTACACACTCAAGTGACATCGTTAGTTGATGAACATCTAGACACAAGGTTCAACAGAAGAATTCATGAACTTACTTTTAGAGTCCTTCACGGCAAGAATCAAAGAACAAGTAAAAGATCAGCTGCCTCAGATTATGCCCAAGGAAGTGTCTAACTTCGCTCCACCTGTGATCGAAAAGTTGTTTCACAAAACACATGATGAAGTTACTATAGCAAAGGCGTCTTCTCAACCACAATCTACTTATGAGGCTGCTTCTACACTCACTTAATTTGAGTTAAAGAAGATTCTTCTCGACAAAATGGAGAAAAGTGAATCATATCTGACGGCTCTCGAACACTGAGAATGCTATGATGGTTTGAAAAAATCTTACATTCTCGACCAAGATTTCTTCTATTCTTATGATGTGTATACATTGAAGCGTGGCCGAAAAGACAAGGACAAAGATGAACCCTTCTGCTGGATCAGACCGAGGGTTAAAGAGGAGAAAGACAAGAAAAGATTCAGAACCAACCATTAATCCCAAAAAGAAAGATTCTACATTTGGCTCTTCTAAAGGTACCCAGTCTGAACCAAGATCTTCTGGAAAGTCTGTTCAATCAGAGGAACCAGTGTTCGAGGTTGTAGATTTTGACATGCCACAGGATCAAGAAAGGAACCTGGGTGATAATAAAGATGAACCAAGGAAAGAGACTGCCTCTAAAAGTAATTGGTTCAAGAAACCTACACCAACTCAATAACCCACTGACTCGGACTGGAATGTTGGTAAGACGACTAAGGAAGGTCCATCTCAAACGTGGTTGATGAATCTAGCAGCTTCCAATCCTTTTGATAAATCGCTCGAAGACATTACCAAGAATATCGACATAGAATACTTGCCAAAGAGAAGATGGAGCACATTGGAAAAGAAAAGAGCTCATTTCATGATCAAGGACATCAACAAGCTACTAAAGGAAAGGAGAATGATGAGGAGTTTAGAGAAATTCGTTGGTGGTAGACTCTACGGAACTGACCTCAGACTGCTGCAAAGAACAATATGACTTTGTCATATTGTGTTCATATCTCAAAGGTCATTTCGTATATCATAAACTTGTGAATTTGTAAATAAGTAGTGTAGACTTATGGTAACAATAAGGTGTGCTTGAGTATAAAATTTTTAAGAATTTCTTAGTAAATTCAAAAAATTTCAAATTATTATACTCAGCACAGTCTTATATTCCCTCAAAACTTGAAGGGGAGGATTAAAATGTTCCTTATAGTGATTATATAATATTTTATCCCCGAAAGTTTAATCAATTGATATCCAAAATATCAAGGGATTAACATTTTGGATAAGGGGAGAAAATGTGATTAACTGAACTGAATCTTAATTGTATTGTAATGTGATCATATAAAATAGACTCAATGCAGTCCAACACTTAATAAGTACTACGTTTATAGTGCACATGTTAAGGGGGAGCTTTTAGTGATGATGAAGACTCTCAAAGTGTAAATATTTTAATATTTATATCAAACACTTTGATTGAACTTTTCAATGAGTTTGGTTTTGATTGTGATGGAATACCCTAAAAGACCGACCATGTACTTAAATTTATAGAGTTATAAGGTGGTTAGGCATAGGTATTCAAATCCCATGACCCAACCAGAACCGGAGGGATATACCCAGGGATATCCACTAGTTAGTGTAGAAGTCCTTAGGTATGATACAAAAGGAGAAAAGATAAGAATCGGGAATAATGCCGACTGAGATGGAGCTAACACTGGAACAAACCCAACAAGGTGTTAGTTATGAAGTCTCGGTAAGCATTGAAGGGGTTGAAGAATGAAAAAGAAATGTAATCATAAAGGGTGAAAAGAAAGAAGCCCTCTATACACTTAGGCAGAAATCGAGTCAATACATAATCTATCGGAAACACTAAGGTGTTGTCTGACATTGAAGATAGTGGACCCAGTGACGCTTTGCACAACCCCCCTAGCCACTCAAGGTCTCTTAATAGACTCTTGTTTCATTTCTTATGGAGATTACACGCATTTCTATTGACTTTCTCACTCCGAGTTGGTTGATATTAAAAAGGTGGCAGCCTGCTCCAGCCTCCGATCACTAAAAACAAAGTGCATTATTAAGTCTAGAGCCAAAAGAGATCATCAATAAATCTCATTAGGACACTTGTCAAATCATGCTTGCTAAGTCACACAATGTGAATAACAAGTTAACATATTAAGTGTCCTACGTATTATCCTTGTGATTTTGCCAGAACATCCGAGTGATTTTAATCACAATGAAGATGGAAATCCTGCTTGAGCCAACATCAAACAAGCTCATGGTAGGTGACTTGTGCGATTCTGTATGAATCAAACTTGTGACAACTGGAAAGAAATGATGGTGCGGTTCTATAAGAATCAAACTTGTTCCAGGTTATGAATTGACGATTGATGAGGAATTTTGAAATGATTAACACTCTCGATGGGTCACAAAACCACTTTTATAAGTGACACATCGATTGATTTTCAAATCAATTTTTATTTTCAATCGGTGAGATAGTAACTCGCTAGTTCACTCTTATCGTGTTGTCTGCTTTGAGACGTTCCGATAATGAGAACATGCTGAGTTTGATGAATCTGATACTTATGTGTTAGAAAGATTCTATACTACAACTGGAAATCCTGTCAAGGAGATTCTTCTTAAATTGAATCTACCTGATCACAAGTCGATCCTCACGGAATCGAAGGTTACTCCAACCAACCACGGGCAAATGACAAAGCCATATTCGTCCCCCCGATTTATTGCTAACTGTTTTATTTTATGAATATTTAAAGATGGCGATAGAGGTACCTGATTCTAGCTGACTCTCAAGATTTATAGCCACATGCTCATACCCGACCAACAAATATAAAGACATCATGAAAGCTTAAGCACATGTTTCAATACTTTTGCTACTCTGATACCATACCATCCTTCTTGAAGCTACAAAGTGTTAAAGTTAAAGAAATTCAAGAAAGATGCATTATTAAAGTTTTTCAAGATTAATCAAATCAAGAAAGGTATGAGCATGTCAGTCCAGAAGTCACAAGTTCACGAGATGGCAAAGTTTACAAGATGGAGAAACGAGATTATGCTTGGCTGATGATTTCAAAAAGCTCAAAGATCACATTCATGTCAAGACTAGAGAACTAGCTCAAATTAAAAGTCAATGATCACTACATCAAATCATAAGTAAATGATTGAAGTTAATGACTACGAGCTCAACCAAAATGAAAGCTTAGTATGCGAAGATTGATTTTTTGTAAATTAGAGTGACCTCCCTTAAGGGGGCATTCCATACTTGTGTTAAGATTATTCTACACAATCAATCAAGACACTTTTACCTACAAAAGCAAATAAACTAAAGATCAAAGAGCAATCGAGCCAAATATAAGAAAACTGTATTAATCTGATTAGAACGTTGGTTTGTTTATTAAGTGCAATGATTTCTTCTCTCGAGGTGGCATATCATTCTTAAGACTTAGGCGGGACTTCTACCTAAGACCTAGACACATTAATTTTGTCACAATTAAAGCATCCGCATAAAGCATCCGCATAAAGCATCCTTATTTGCTGATTATAATCTATCTTATGGATTAAAGCAATGGTGATCTTGTTAAACCCTAACTCATAGAGACTTTATCCACTTACTGCTTAATGGTAATTTATACACTAGTAGTCCACTAACCAAATCTTTACCAATTAATTAAGAACGTACTCGTTGATCCCAAAGGTCACCTGCCGGTCCAACTAAGCTCACTAATCTAAAGGCAAAGGTAGGTCATTATTTGTGATCCTATTGGTCTAGATGTATAAATTACTATATGGAGAGCTATCTCAGACTCTAGATTACTTGGTCTGTATCACTAGATCCCGTTGAATAATAGGTCGCATACAAAAACATGTAAACAAGTATATTGATAAACATAAACAAGCATCCAACGATAAATCAAGAAATTGAGATAAACAATACCAAACATTCAGATCTTCATAATAATGGCTAATACCCAAAGGTATTAGCCTTCAAACGTCATAATAAATACAAGAGCAATTATTTAGCCAACATAAACTAACCGAGTTAACGAATGATACCAAAAACTAAAAGATTACTAAAGTATATGGAATTACATGTTGTCTCCTATGGAATTGATAACGTTGCTCGACCTCTTCTGCTCTTTTTCTCCTTTGAAAATAGACTTTTATGGTTTAGGTATCGAGAATATGATTTAGCACACTTAAAACTCTATTTTGAGTTTTCTATTTATACTGTCTGGAAGTTGGTTCGATACGGCGTATCCAAGGGATTGGATATGGTGTATTGGGGGTTTCTTAGAGTAGGGACCACATTTGATGTCTTCCAGAATCTTTACATACTATATTTCCAATACGGCGTATTGGTCTTTTCTGGATACGGCGTATTGAAAAAGTTTCCTTTGTGGTCTTTGGTGAGTGCAGGCACGGATACGCCGTATCTTCCTTGATGGATACGACGTATTGGTCTTCAGAATAGTAATCTTCAAAATATCTTACACAATAACTCCCAACACAAATTTTTTTTTTTTATTTTTTTTTAATACAAAAATTTTTTTTATATCATTTTTTTTTTACACAAATTTTTTTTTTTTTTTAAAGTTTTTTTTTTAAATATATTTTTTATTCTTATCAGGCGTATTGAAAATGTTTCCTTTTGGTGTCTTTGGTGAGTGCAGGCACGGATACGCCGTATCTTCTTGATGGATACGACGTATTGGTCTTCAGAAATAGTAAACTTCAAAAATATCTTTATTTATGCTCCAAAATGCGTGCAGTTTGCTAACTTTCACAAGTTCTCCATAATTAATGCAATTAACAAATATAAAAGATCTAGTAACAATTCTTTGCAATAATTATACAAAATGGGTTAATAACATGGGATAAATGATGCTATAAAATAGAAGTTATTTGATGTCATCAAATATTCCCCCACTTTGAATCACTACTTGGTACCTCAAGTAGCCTTTTAGATAGTCTATAAACAAATTTATCCTTAAGGGATGTTTTTCGTTAAAGCATTTATTGATCTAATTACAGTACACAACAAACACCTCATGAAATAGGAAGATGGGACAAAAACAATAAAATCACTCAACTCTATCTTGTGGTAAATGTATCGAATTCGGCTCAATTGCTCGGTCGTGACGAGTATTCTATCATAAGCTGGCAAGGAACACATATCCACCACTAAGCCAAGGAGTTAACAAGTTTATAAAGTAAATATAGTTTTGTATGGAAAAGGCCTTACAGTTTGATCATTCTACAATCATGTCACCAGAAAGTACCACTCCAAATGGCAGCGGAAAGCACACATACGGTCGTAATGACAGAATAGACATGTGTGTTCGAGCACATCCCCATTCGAATTTAACTAACAGTTAGGATGAAGAATGATATAGTGTAGGGACCTTCTAACTTTCACCAAAAGTCGTAAACCAACAAGGCAGCTGAGACATGCATACATGGCCATAATGACGAAATAGACATGCACGCTCGATCACATCCACGTTCGCGAAAAACCAGCATCTAATCATTAGGTGAGAGGGAAGTAAATTGTTGTTAAATAAAAAATCAAGAAACAAATAGATTAAGCCTAAAGTACAAGTTGCTAAACACTTTTCCCGACCGTTACCATGATTAAGATACGACTATATACAATGTCTTGATCATCTATCAAAAATAACAACCTAAATTGGTGTTCCCATAACGGTCAACTTCCCAATCATCCCAAAACTTTACATACTCAACAAGGCAAGTGGCGATATCTTCCACTTTGTACAATACTTTACATCGTTGATTTTTGTTGCGTATCAACGAATAATCGATCCTTCGTGTAATTCCTTCGGTAATGCTCTTGCGAAACGATTATCTTCAAACTTTCCTTCTTTTTTTTATTTCAAGTTTTTTCTTTTTAAAAAAAAACATGCTTCAAATCTCGGTGTAGTTTCACCATCTTCACAATCATAATAATTCCGGATAATTTCTTTGATAGTTCTTCGTTCTTCGGACTCACCAATAATTGTGATGGTAGTAAAATCACATGAGTTTTGACTACTAATATACATTCTCATTTGCAATGTGCAAATTTCCAACCGCACCAAAGATAGAAAATGACACAAGACTCGGGAAATACAAACTTTACACTTTAAGCAACTAGCAACTGTAAATTAAACTTAATCTAACAGGGTAGGTTAAGGTGTAAGGGTGTAACGAAACAAATAGTTGGTGTAATTCCTAAAGGATTGGCTCTACGGGTTGTTCTAGTGGATCATCACTCTAAAGATGAGAGTGGAAAAGGGTTTAAACTGGAGGTTAACTAACCGGTGTAGTTAGTTAATAAACAACATGTAAAGGCGATTTGGGTGTAATCCTAAAAAATTACCAATTTAAACAAGTTACACTAATTAAATCCATAATACTCATCACTGTGGTCTCGAGTAATATACCAAGCCAAGTTCTAAAGTCTACTACATCACCGGCACACTCATATTTTTGTGGAATTTGGGTAAACAATTGGAAACGGATAGGTTAAATCCTCACAATATCTAACAAGGGTTATTGTGTGCGGGTTATGTATCAAGTAATTTCACAAAAGTATGCTTGAAAAAAAATTAAATCTGAGCATAATTTAAGCATTTTAGTGTAAAAATTAGGACAAGTATACATTCTAGTTCCATCCCCCCACTTGAATTATACAACGTCCTTGTTGTATAGATAAAACATTAAATATACAGGAATTAAAAAGAATTAGAATGAGAAACTCCCCTGATATTTGCTCGGTAGTGATTCTCCATGTAGCTTTAATTGAGCAAGATTGTGTTGAACAGCCGCCTTGAAGTTTTAAGACTCCAACACTTCAAGATCTCCAGGTTTGTAAATTCTCCACCAATATTCATCGATATTTTTTCATGAGGTCCTGTATAAATTCTCATAAAACAAATACAATTCTATCTCCGTGTATTCGTTTGGTTAGACTTGAAATAAATACCTGAAACTGTATAGAAAGTCGATACCCGTATCCATTCCCTAGGATACGCCGTATTGATACCTTTATACGATGTATTTATTTAATTAATACGTCGTATAGACTGTGCTAAAATAAAGACCGGATAACGTCCAGATAGTTGATACGCCGTATCCATGGGGTTTGGATACGCCTTATAGACAGTCTGGGAAGACAGACTCGATAAAAATTAAAAATACATTTCGGGTTGTCTCCTGGCAAGCACTTTTATTTACAAAAAAGTCTTTAAGTTAGACTTGCCCCAATTTAATTTCATCCTTATAAAACAATTTGGGGTCGAACGGGATGCCAAACGGCACATATAAAATCTTAATAAGATTTAATAGCATCCCATTGATAATATAATTACAAGTCATGATATTAAAATTTAATTCCTTGATAAAAATTTTAGTTTTGAAAAATTTATTAGATGTATCATGACTTGTTTCCAAAAGCTTATTTGACCCATGTGCATAGGCACCATCATCGGTATTTATTATGTCAGGTAATGGTTTGACAGATAAGTCCCCCGGAGAGTGTTCAATATCGATTTTATCATCATCATTGTCCTCATCCGATTATGAATCATCGGGGTAAATTACGTTAAAAGAAAATAGATCATTAAAGTATAAAATGTTTTGTTCCTCTTCATCACATTTGGACATTGATGTTTCATCTTTCAAATTAAATTCATCGATATGTTAAGGACATAAAGTGGGTTCAGTCAAGAAATCTGATTTAGACGTTAGAGCATCATTGTAAACAATGGCTAGAAATTCATTCTCAAAATCTTTAAAGAAATCTAAATCATTTAAACAACTGACCGTAGGCTCAGGTGAAGGCAAATTGACTTTTTCATTATCGTTTTCCGAATTCATTTTCAAATCATTGGTAGAAACTTTTTTATAAGAAAACAAGTTTTTGTCAAAAATTACCGTGTAATCTTCGTCGTCGGAATCATCAAACGAAACTCTAAAGTCAATTTCATCGTTAAGAGAATTTACTGTGGGTTCACGAGATAGTGTTTTTGATGATACCTTGTCATTAAAGGATATAGCTGGGAATTCGGTTTCAACGGATCTGAGGTCATGAATGTCTTCATCCTACCAGATATACTTAGCAGTTTCTCAGTTAAACACTTTACCACGTTTTCGAGCTTTTTCTTCCTCGAGCCTGATGTATTCCTCCATAATAATGTTTGGATCGTCCATCCTGTAAAAATCTTACTAGGAAAACTATTAAATAACCAATACGCCGCATAACACAAACAGAATAAACAAACAAGCAAGAATTTAAGCTACTCTAAATTACGCTACTCTAAATTACACTACTCCTAAGGGTTAGATATAATCTAATGCTAAAAACCAAAACATAAAATAAAAATCAAGATTAATTTTTACTCCCCGGCAACGGCGCCAAAAACATGATCGTGTCGTTGTGTGGTGTTTATTTATGATAGTTTAAGTTTTAAATTTATATTTTGCCGACTTAACCAAAAACAACACTTTAACGGGCAGTGTACACGGTCGGTGGTAGATTCGTGGTAAGTAGGGTGTCGAACACTTGAAGCGAGGTTAAATCTATCAATTTATTTATATTTTGGTTTATCTAAACTAAGTTAATTCTAATCTAAGTCAAACCTATGCTAAACCTATGTTAGTTCTAATCCTAATTCTAACAGGTAAAAGGGGGGTTTCAACCTGAGAGACTGGCACGGGTTTGGTCGGTGACTACAATCAATTCAAGACACTTTTACCCACAAAAGCAAATAAACATAAGATCAAAAAGCGGTCGAGCTAAATATAAGAAAACTGTATTAACCATTATTAATCTGATTAGAACGTTGGTTTATTTATTAAGTGCAATGATTTCTTCTCTCGAGGTGGCATATCATTCGGCGGGACTTCTTCCTAAGACCTAGACACATTAATTCTGTCACAATTAAAGCATCCGCATAAAGCATCCTTATTTGTTGATTATAATCTATCTTAGGGATTAAAGCAATGGTGATCTTGTTAAACCCTAGCTCATAGAGACTTTACCCACTTACTGCTTAATGGCAATTTATACACTAGTAGTCCACTAACCAAATCTTTACCAATTAATTAAGAACGTACTCGTTGATCCCAAGGGTCACCTGCCGGTCCAACTAAGCTCACTAATCTAAAGGCAAAGGTAGGTCGTTATTTGTGATCCTATTGGTCTAGATGTATAAATCACTATATGGAGAGCTATCCCAGACTCTAGATTACTTGGTCCGTATCACTAGATCCAGTTGAATGATAGGTCGCATACAAAAGCACGTAAACAAGTATATTGATAAACATAAACAAGCATCCAACGATAAATCAAGAAATCGAGATAAACAAAACCAAACATTCAAATCTTCATAATAATGGCTAATACCCGAAGGTATTAGCCTTCAAACGTCATAATAAATACAAGAGCAATTATTTAGCCAAGGTAAACTAACCGAGTTAACGAATGATACCAAAAACTGAACGATTACTAAAGTATATGGAATTACACGTTGTCTTCTATGGATTGGAATGCGTTGCAAGACCTCTTCTGCTCTTTTTCTCCTCTGAAAATCGACTTTTATGGTTTAGGTATCGAGAATATGATTTAGCACACTTAAAACTCGTTTTTGAGTTTTCTATTTATACTGTCTGGAAGTCGGTTCGATACGACGTATCCAAGGGATTGGATATGGCGTATTGGGGGTTTCTTGGAGTAGGGACCACGTTTGATATCTTCCAGAATCTTCACATACTATATTTCCAATACGGTGTATTGGTCTTCTCTGGATATGGCGTATTGAACAAGTTTCCTTTGTGGTCTTTGGTGAGTGCGTGCACTGATACGATGTATCTTCCTTGATGGATACGGCGTATTGGTCTTTAGACTAGTAATCTTCAAAATATCTTCATTTAAGCTCCAAAATGCTCGCCTTTTGCTAACTTTCACCAAGTACTCCATAATTACTGTAATTCTCAAATACAAACGATTAAGTAACAATTCTTTGCAATAATGATACAAAATGGGTTAATAACATGGGATAAATTATGCTATAAAATAGACGTTATTTGATGTCATCAGATTTGAATATAAAATATCCTAAGTGTTAGATAACCTTAAACATTCTTAGGTAGCTGAGTGAATAGTCACACAGTGAGTTACCTTTAAGAGCTCAGCCTGAGTCTATGTGAAAGACTCAACCATTCAGTGAGGCGGCACTTGGTGAATCAACTCTTTGAGCCAAAGAAGAAGGCGATGGGTTTAGTGAGTTATGGAAATAGACTCACTAAACCCCATACGATCTCCAACAACTAGAAGACCGTAAAGATAAGTGCCTAAAGAATAGGCGGGATAGTTTGAATGGATAAGTCCAAGCTATTATCCACCTAAAATCAAACTATCCTGAATAGGGTATGAAAACAAGGTCAGTGTCATCACTAACCTTAGAAAGTATGTTTGTCCCATTTCTAAATTTGAATTGTAATAGAGACAAACCTGTATAATGTGTACTGGCCAATCAACCTTGGGATACGCACTTATCACCCATGTGGGTATGACCCTACCTAAGTAGTATAAATAGACATGCCTTGTATACGAAGTAGGTTAAGTTTGAGCATTTAAATTTGTATCTTTCACAAACACCTACTCCTCCAAATCAACTAAGTCCCTAAGAAAGCTCAGTAAGTTAGGATAGTTTTTAACTTTTCCTAATACTTTAAGTTATGCAAAGTTGTTAGTGAGGAGATCACACGTAAACACATTGTCATTCATGCTTCATTGTTGTTCCGCAAACAATGAAGTATAATTCTTAATAAGATTTTATAAGAGTTAAACGTTGAAAAGTTTTTTGTCTTTTACTTACTGTATTTACTTTACTACAAAAACTTTTTAAAACCATACTTTACTTTCATGCCATGGGTTAGTGAATCATAACTTTATAGTTATTGGTCACTAACTAAGATGGAAAAACACATCTAATTTGCTCGCTTTATTTGACTAGTTATCATGTTTTATATTGTTAATAGTGTGACAAGTGTCAGTACGTGCAAAACAATTTGCTCTCCTAGTTGATTTGCACGCTAAATTTATATGTATGTGCAAAATATTTTGCATGCCAACTTATTGGCATGCTTTATTTCATTTAGTGTAACTAGTTCTTATGTTTTATTTAAAATTGTATGTCAAAAAATTTATCTGAAAATCAACTTTTTTCATAAAATCTAACTTTTTATCTAAATCTTATATATATTTTTTCTCAAAATACTTGTCGACTCTTATATTTTAGCTAATAAAAACGACTACAGTATGTCAAGAATTCTTGTCCCTTTTGTGAAGTTGCTGCTAAGGACATTGATCATTGTTTGATCAACTATCTTAAGGTTATTCGGGTGTAGAAAAAACTTTGGAGCTGGTGAAATTTGGGTCCATGTACCATATTCTCGTCCTTCTTCATACAAAACTTTGCTATGTAAAATGTTTACCGTATTGGTTGTTTCTGTCTCAACAGAATCTTTCATGGGGTGTTCAAGTGCACATTATGGAATATTGGGAAATGGAAGAATAAGTTGTGAACGCCTCTCAAGATTTGATAGAAATTATAAAGGGTGAGGATATTTTCCATTCAATACGACACCTATATAAGATTTAGATTTTTGCCCGTTTTCCTCATGGTTCTGCTGTTTATGATAGATGGATTTCTAGGCCTTTCGTTGTTCTTTCGTCGTTATAGATTAGAGTTTTGTTTTGTTTTTATTTTGCCCTAGTTTTTTTTTTGTTTTTTTGTAATTGTTTGGTCTCCACCTTGAAGCCGTTGTTAATAAAAAAAAAATTGGTAAAGGGTTTCCCCTAATAAAATAAATTTAAGCTTTTTTTAAAAAAATTGATTGGTGAAAATTTTAGTTAGTGAGATTTTTCAAACTGCGTGCTATATGTAAGTGGACTTATAATTTGAGAATATATAAGTACTTTTTATTTCCAGCATCGGCAGTTATGTTTCAAATCATTATTATCACATTGACATCAGATCAACATATTTTCCTATAAATAACTCATGTTAATTTAGCGTCACAACAACATAAATTGTTATCACTTTCTCTCACAGTAATCACTAACAATACTACCACTTTTAATTCTAAATAACATCAAAACAAAACTAATAACAAATCAAACATTCACCACGGTCGGCCTCATGACCACGAAGAACTTAAGCACAAGCAGACCACAAAGACGATGCAATGATGAAAACCAGACAATGTCGACCGTGAGACATTTGATGCTAACCAGAATGATAACCATTGCATGTGCTCTCGTGAAGTTATATATGTTCATTCGTGTTTACCTATATTACATAAAGCATGGTTGTGTATGAGTTAATGAGGTGAGTTTAATTGTCTTTATCAAAATGATCTTACCATAACAGATCTTACCATACTTAGCAGTTTCTTAGTTAAACACTTTACCACGTTTTCGAGCTTTTTCTTCCTCGAGCCTGGTGTATTTCGCCATACTAATGTTTGGATCGTCCATCCTGTAACAATCTTACTAGGAAAACTATTAAATGACCAATACGTCGTATTCAGTGAACTGAATACGCCGGATAACACAAACAGAATAAACAAACAAGCAAGAATTTAAGCTACTCTAAATTACAGTACTCCTAAGGGTTAGATCTAATCTAATGCTAAAAACCAAAACATAAAATAAAAGTCAAGATTAATTTTCACTCCCCCGCAACGACGCCAAAAACTTGATCATATCGTTGTGTGGTGTTTATTTATGATAGTTCAAGTTTTAAATTTATATTTTGCCCACTTAACCAAAAACAACACTTTAACGGGCTGTGTACCCGATTCGTGGTAGATTCGTGGTAAGTAGGGTGTCGAACACTTGAAGCGAGGTTAAATCTATCAATTTATTTATATTTTGGTGTATCTAAACTAAGTTAATTCTAATCTAAGTCAATCCTATGCTAAACCTATGTTAGTTTTAATCCTAATTCTAACAGGTAAAAGGGAGTTTCAGCCTGAGAGACCGGCACAGGTTTGGTCGGTGACTACAATCAATTCAAGACACTTTTACCTACAAAAGCTGTTGGGAATTACAGATTTGAAGATTACAAAACCTATTAGACGAAATGAAGAAAGAAGAAACAATGAAGGACCAAATATGTAATAGTTAGCTTTGTTAGTAAGCTAGGGTTTGTAACCATCCTCTACTATATAAAGAGGATAGGCGTCTAGGTTACAATCCATCCATTCATAGCAGACTTCTCCAATGAGAGTCTGAGAAACGCATAGAGCGTGTGTAGTGTAGTAGTAGTAGTTAGTTCTTTATTGTGTTTAATAAAGAAAACCTTATTAGTAACATGATTGTGTTCTTGTTCTTTATATTCCGTTGTGCTTATCAATCATTGTTATATTACCCTAGTTGAGTCCAGATCTTGGATTCTACAATTGGTATCAGAGCCTCGTGGCTCTTGATCTAGGGTTGATAAGGTTTTCATGTAAAATTATTTTTCTGTTATTTTTAATAAAAAGGCGTATTGGGCAATTAGGGTTTTTATGCAAACCCTAATTTGTTTAAAGGCAGCAGCAGTAATGACACATGAAGGCTTCTAAATTGATGATCTGATCTGTGACGTGATCATGATGGTATTTATGCTTCATTCTTGTTCGAAACGCAGGATCCATGAATTAGCGACAACTTTGCTACAGAAAAAGTGTCGCTGATGGATATGGGACAGATCTATGACAGTTTTGCAACAGCTATGTGACTGATTAGCGACAGAACAGTGACAAATCATGTGTTGCTAAAGCATATGGGAGGAAGGAGATGCTGTTTTGTGACAGATTTTGCGACGATTTTGTGACACTTTTAAGGCGTCGTCTGGATACTTAAAAAAAAGGTATCTGTACGAGTTATATGTTTGTTTCTGCTGTTTTAGTTTATCTACTTTATGGGTCTGCTGGTGTACGTGTGATAACAGCAGCAGGTGGTCGTAGTTACAAAGAAAACAGCAGGTTTAAAAGAAAAGTCGCAACAGGTTGTTAAAGGATGTGTGTGTAGGTGTGAATGATGGCTGCGTCTGTGTGTATATGGTTGGATCTGCTAGTCATATGGTATGTACATGGGCCTACGTGATTATTGGCAGATTGGTTATGAATTCACAGATTTGGAAGCAGTTATGATGATAAGTCGTGGTTTGGGAAAGGATATGTTTTAATATAAATCCCTGATTGTTAGGGATTGTATATTTTCCCAAAATTACTTCCTGACTTTATGGAGTGATTTGTGGAATGTACCAGATTTATAGGAATTATATTCTTCCCATATTTCTTGCTGGGCTGAATCTGAGTACATGTAAGCATATTCATTTGTTCTGATCACACTCGGTAATTCCTACTGGTCACTTGGTTCTTGCTGGTTTCATCATGTTCCTGCTGATTGTTGGTCATGGTTCCTGCTGGTAGTTCATGGTTCCTGCTGGTAGTTCCTGCTGGTAGGCTTTGTGGTTCCTACTGGTCTGCTTATGGTTTCTTCTGCTTGCCTTGTCCGATACTGTTTGTTATTGCTGCTAGTATTATAGGTCCTCAGACGCCCTTGGATCTTGAACAATGATGATGTGTATAGTTCGTTTTGGAGATTCAGTGCATGATATGATTCTTGATTGGAACAGTTACGCGCTCTTTACAAATATTTTGGGGGGCATATGATACCATACAGTTCATGATATGATCATCACAAAATTCGAATGATCATAAGCATTGAGTGGTTTCTGGTTGATCCGTCTGAGCTCACCGAGACTATCGGCCATTGCATGTAATCGCCATGCATATATTGATTACAAGAATTATACAAAGACATTTTCTTACAAGATATTGTAATAAGCATGTCTTTTTCACTGAAGGAAGAGATGATCTATGCTACTGAGTTCATGATTCAAGCAGATGGTTAGTATATTTTTAAGGGGAAGCTTATTGTTCAAAAATACTTAACCATCTACATGCATCACTTGAGGGGAAGCGTCTACGAGTTGCACAAGACCCCTATTAGATGATTACAAAAAGGGGAAGAAGATTTATGGTGTGCAGCTTATTATTGTGATGACATGTTTTAGCATTGTTTCTTCATGCAGGTTGTTTTGTAATATCAAATAGGGGAAGATTGTTGGGATTTACAGATTTGAAGATTACAAAACCTATTAGACGAAATGAAGAAAGAAGAAACAATGAAGGACCAAATATGTAATTGTTTAGTTAGCTTAGATAGTAAGCTAGGGTTTGGTTGTAAACCCTAGCCACCTCTATTATATAAAGAGGGTTTTAGTTAGGTTAGCACTCACCAGTTCCAGTAACAATGTAGATCAAAGGTGTGTGTGTGTGTTAACTAGGCGTCAAGCCTTATAAGGCGCCTAGGTTATTAGTTAATAGTTAGCTAGTTTCTTTGTTAATGATTAATGAAGAAAACCTTATTAGTAACTTTGATCTTGTTCTCAATTATTATTCCGTTGTGTGTTGATCATTGTTATTATACCCTAGTTGAGTCCAGATCTTGGATTCTACATTTTCCTTCATTTTTAGCTTATTTTTGCCTTATTCCTTTTTCTCTCTCTTTTTTTAAACTTGGGGGAAACTTGCTTTCCCCCATACTTATGATAAACACACTACTTCAAATGAACTTAGAAGTTTGCAACCTTCGCACTTCATTATAATAGCAATAACAACGTTTATGCGCATCAATACATACAGATAAAATTTCAGATAATTGAATCAGAAAACTTTTTGACAATGTTTATTTCATATTTATATTTTTGTAATTTTATATATCCTCTTTATCAGTTAAATGTCTATAACATGCGATCGTGATCTTACTGCGGTCTTGTAAAGATTTCAAGCACAAGTTCTAGAATTTTTAAATCACCGGCACACACATATAATCTTTAACCGATACCATTGCTCCAGAAAAGGCGACAAACTACAAATACATAGCCGTAACGATGGATGAGACACTTGCAATTGCATTCAAACCTTAACTCGAGAAAGCTAAAAGTCAAAATTATCTTAGGTATCAAAGATTGATACCCGAATTCCTTAAAATCTAAATCTCACAATTTTTTTGGGTAATTTGTATATGCTAGTAATGTTATCAATCCAGAGTCAGATTTGCTTATAGGTGATCAATAAAATGTTATTTTTTTCAAAATTTTTAAGTTTTTACCTTTTCAGTTTATCTCCCCTATACTTAATATGAGCATTGTCCCTAATGCGTGAAATATCATAGAGAAAAAGTGGGAAAGTAAAATATTACTCCCCTTATTTTACTGAATTCTTTGAATCTGTATATATAGCTCGGATGTAGTCTCTGATCATAACTTTGTATGCATCTTTTCTTTTCTTGCCCTTGTAATAATGACAAAAAAAATACTACAATGCACAAATAAATAATAATAATCCTAATTAATATTAATAAGTATCATAAGTACTAGTACACAATATTGTGATTGTTATGAAGAAATTGTTGTTGTTGTTGTAAATTTACCAGGCTCTTGAAAAACAATCCCTTTCACCTTGGGTTTTGAATTTTTTAATGCTTCAATTGATTAAGCCAAAGTAATTTCTTCAGTAGTTATTGTAACAGTTGTTGCAATAGTACTAACTTAAGCAACATCAACTACTTCTTCAATATCATTTTCATTTTGCCCTGCAACAAACACCTCCTTACCATTTAAAGCATCCACATCAAACATCTCTTTATCAGCATCATCCTGAACACTAACTAGGGTAATCTCTTCATCTGCAATAATAGCATTAATCCTCCCCTGTTTGGATGCATCCTCACCCAAACTTTCTTCATCTCTAGAGGATTCTACCCTAGCTGTCAAACCAACTTTGTATGATCTCTTTAGATTATGAGTTCTTGACCTATTTTTCTTTTCAAGCTTCTTAACCCTCCTCTTCAAACTAGCAATTTCATTATGTTGAGAGGTCTTTGTCTTCTCCAAATCAAGAACCTTATTTTGTAAATTGGTACATAGTTCCATTAATTCATTAAGTTTAAATCTATCCTTATCCCTTTAAATTGTGTTACCTCTTGCGAGCAGTGAATCATTAGAATGTTTAGATAAATTCTCAGACCTAGTTTGAGCAATTGTAACCCCCATGGTTTCTTGGCACCTGGGACCACCACCTGAAGTAGTTCCTAGGGAACTAGATTCATTAGGTGTTGCCTTGGATCGGGTCTTAGTTATGTTACCACTGTCCTGCTCTGCTTCTAAGCTAGAAGCAGTAGTGACAACCCTCACCAAACTGTCACCCAACTCCTTATAGACAGCCTTATTTGAAACATTATCACTAGGATCACTAGACTGAGGTATCTAAGTATAATTTCTTTTAGGCTTCCTAGGTTTTTGTGTCTTTTAAGGTTGAGTTAATGATTGAATAATGGTGGGTGTGTGATAGGGATCAGTTGGATTTGCTGATCCTTTACCTAATTCTGATTAGTTTTATACCACCATTGTTTGAAATAAAGGTGTTACTCTACTAGAAAAACCTTTGCCTGCCCTTCTTATATTTCAAAATATCTTTTTAGTGTGAGACGGTGCAATATAAATTCTCTTATGATTTGACAAATCATCAAGTTGTTGTTCCAAAAACACTTGTACAAACCTTAGATACATCAAAAATTTGCCAAACAAATTATCCAAGTTTCTAATCATACTTTCAAAAATGTATTTTGAAATGTTAAACTTCTGATTTGTACCCAAATAGATAATTGCAGATGCCATAGTACTACTAAACTCGTTCCATGCAGTAGTCTTTGAACTTAGACATTGTAGAATAGTATGAATCAGAAATTTCCATTGTGGGAAAAAGAATGGCTTATAAAAAGTTAGCTTTTGTGAAATTTTCTCATACCCCATCAGTGTAAGTTGTTCAAAGATGGTAGAATTTGGTAGACAATCAACACCTTCTGCATCTTCTAGTTGAAGATCTCTTCTAACAGTTGATTCAGTGATGATTATCTTCTTGCCATCTACTCGGGCATGCAACTGTACTTCTCCATTGATAGTTTTGGCCTTGACAGTAGACCAGAACTGTTCGATACACGAAATATATATTGTGAGATTAACGGTTAGTGCATACTTTCTAGGGTGTGCATTCAAAAAATCCACAATTTTTTTAAACCCATCACTCTCTTCGGGTTTAGACAAAAATGCAATAATGTTATGAGTATCCGCAAACTTTAGATTCCCCATTTGTGTTGGGTTTTGATAATGGATGATAAAATTCAGTTAGGGTTTGTAGTTAGAGAGTATTTGAAAGATTGAAATTGATTAAATGATTTCTTGAACCGTTACTCGAAGTATTTATGGAAAATACACTCAACAGCATTAACTTTTACCCAACAGTAGTAAGTTATGCCTAGCAGCATGAACTTTGAGTCACCAGCATTAACTCCAATTCCATTCTAAACAATTTTTCCATCATCAATTTATCATTTTGGTTTACAAAAACTCTCTGTCTTTTTTTGCTTTCTCTTAATTCTTTTAGCTCACAATTCTCTCTGTCTGTTTTTGCTTTCTCTTAATTCTTTTTACTCATAATTCTCTGTCTGTTTTTACTTTCTCTCAATTCTTTTTACTCATAATTCTCTCTGTCTGTTTTTACACAGCTCTTCAATTATCAATCTAACACATTTCTTTGCTTTTCTTGCAAAATGTTAGTCCAAAAACCAAAATTAATTAAAAATATTAAACTAATGAGGAAAATTATGAAAAAATACAGAAAAGTAGATTAAGACATGTTGGATCTATGAAAAATAAGAGTTCCGAAAAAGGGCTTATAAATAAGCTGAAATAAGCAAAACAGTGACTGAAGGGCTTAAAAGATAAAGTGTGTATAAAGAATAAATGATGCAAACATAAACTGAAGAAGACCCAAGGGCGACTTGTAGTAGAGAGTGGTGTGTGAGGCGTTTAGTATAAAGGGGGAGGTCCAGGGTTCGAGTCTTGGCCTCCCCTTTTTGAAAAAATATTTTATTTTATTTATTTATAATTCTTATAAAACACTAAAAAACAAGCAACTTTAAAAAAGACAATTTTTTTGTAAATAAAAAATAAGCTAGAAAAAAAGCACAAAAAGATGGGCAGTTTCTACTTTTTAACTAAGGGGTAAACTAAGCTAAACTGTTAAGGCTTTAAAGGGCAAATAAGCAAGGGTAAAAGAAAACCAAGCAAAAACAGCTAATCACCTACACCTAATAAGCTAGCTAACAACAAATAAGACAAAAGAACAGATAGAAAAGCCAGAATAAGCACTTAAGCAAAGAACACAAAACTGCATACAAAACAGTCCCAAAAGGCACTATTTTAGCTTAAAATTAAGCTACTAAAAGGACACTTAAGGGCTTTAGGGCTGAACCTGGCTTAGAGTATGGCTTAAGGGCTATCTAAAAAGGCAAAGAACTCAAAATTTGAAAAGCAAATAAGTAGAGAAAAAGGGCTGAAAAATTGGTTGTTTGCACATGGTAAGCTTTTCTTGGTTTTCTTAAAAAAATGGTAATAAGCAGCCTAAGATTAAGCTGGTAATTTAAGCACAAATAACTCAAAACAGATAGCAAGCATGCAAAGTTAAGCTAGAATAAGCACAAATCAAGCAATAATAAGCACTGAAATAAGCAAATAGTAATAAGCAGTATGAAAGCAAATATAGGCAGATTTAAGCAAAACTAAAAGCAATGACAAATAAGCAATAAAGAAAGGATAAATAAGCACAAAAGACCAATAATAAGCAGTTAAAAACAGGAAATAAGCAGTTAATAAGCAGATGAACAGTAGAAAAGCAAAAAATGAGAAAAAGAGAGACTTACCAAGCCCTTGCTCAAAACAGGGCAAACTAGAGTATTCTACAAGCTTTAGCTTGTCAAAGACAAGCTAGTGGGGTCCTAAAAGCTCTTCTAAAGCTAGCTTTTCTTCCACAATTGACTGAGGTACTTTAAGGGTAGGATTATGTGATTTTTTTTGATTTTTTTTAGACAGGATTTAAGACAAATGTTTGTTTAAGCTTTTGATGTCTCAAAAGCTTATACAAAGCTTATAAAACAGTATTTAAGGACAATTTAAGTAAAAGACAGTTTTTAAAGAAAAGCTCTTAAAATTTCATAAACTTGGAAAAATAAATTCCAAGTATTTAAAAGACAAGTAATTAAATGACATGAAAAGTGTAGGTTCCATGATCATTCATATAAACTTTTAACAATAATATGTAGAATCAAGAGATTAAATTAAACAAGGATTGATTGAAAAATTGAAAGAGAACAATTTGGTGACTAGAAACTCTAAAAGTAATATTGACTAGCTTACCTAAGAATGAGAAAAACATAGAGTATTTATACTCTAAAGGGGATCAGCCTTTGTGGGCTTTATCTGGGCTTTTTGTATCTTGGCCCATTTACATCATTAAAACATTACAATTAATTAACTAACTATCGAGCTATGAAACGCCAATTTTCTTCAAGACCGAGCTTCACTTGTTAGACTGTGAAATTGTGTTTCTAACAATCTCCCCCTAAGTGAGGTCTTCGTAGCGTAACATCTTTGAGTTCATAGCATATTAGCTGCTCGCTGTCTGTAAACCGGATTATCACTTGATGTATTTGTGCTTCAGTAGTAATCCAATCTTTGAAACTTGATCTTGATCTTTAGAACTTGAATTATTTGTTTTGATAACTTGATCTTGATCTCTGATTTCTTGAATTATATGTGATCTTTTCTTCATTTTGCCATTTGCTGAACCGTGGTCCGACATGCTCATATTTGTTGTAATCCTGAAAGCTTTTGTGATCTTTCTTCTTCTAGACTTCATGACTTTAACATTTGAAGAAGACTTTGATTTCAGAGGTGCGGAAGCTTCATTTACTTAGCTTTCTTGATGTCCTGTCTTCAACCTTTGAGTAATGTAAATAAAGTTTTTAGCAAACTATCAGCTATCACAAAACGGATTAGATATGTTCTTTACCATGAGCCTTGCTATGGACTAGTCAATGCTTCGTTTGCAATAACAAGGTGCAATATAAACCTTCAATTTTTTAGCAAACTAAGCACTAGAACGATCTTGATATCTCTTTTACCAGTAGTCCTTTGCTCTGGAGAGTCAAAAAACTCTTTGTTTTAGAACATGTGAGATTCGATTACCATACAATATAATACTGCACTGAGATCAGATAAGTCAAATAAAGTACCTTCTTGAACATTTTCGATCTCAAAGCCTTTAAGTCCTCCAATTCCTAAATACCAGATTCCCAATGCTTGCGTTTTCTCTAAACAAATGTTCTATAACTAACACACTATATAGTTCTACTAATAAGAATGGTAAAGAGTAAGTCAGTACATTACTATCTGCAGACTATACCATAGTATTTCTGTTCAACAATTTTTATACTTCTTAATACCAATTATAGTACCTTATAGAGGCCTGTTGCAAAAACATGGATTTGAAAAACATTCGATGTGCTTGTGAAATTTTAAAATTTAGAACACAACAAAAGTTTAAATCAGAATGCTCTAGAAGAGTGTTTTCACAAGAATCTCGAAAGATATGAAGTGCCTCATGGCTCTCATCAAACTCATATAAGTATTTGTAAGACGAGTCCCATTCTCCACTATAATATTGTCCAATGACAAGTATATGAAGTATATTTCTAAACGAATACCCTCAAGTGAACAACATCTCATTCCTTCACATTCCTTAAGATCATATTCCCAATCATGAAACAAAAGATTCCAAGATACTTGTGTATAACACAAAAGCTTTGGTATCTTGACATTGTTGAGTATATTGACACTTTTACTCCCCCTATACATGTGCATCGATATTCGAAAGATGTTTTGCACATGCAAGGATAGGACTTAGCATTTTGAAACAATCGAATCATTAGTTATCAGTTCATATTTTACGTCACATTTTCTCCCCCGATCAAAAGTATGCGACTTTTGTATAGTTTTGATCTATAATGGACTTAAAATGTTTTGAGCTCCCCCTCAAACATTTAGGTGAGCTAAATGAGCACAAATATCAAGTGATTATTGAAACAAGATCTGAAATATACCGATACAGAGAATACCCAGACAGGAATGATACTGCAATCTGTCTTGAACTTGTAAGCGGTTGGTCGTGTCAATCTTTCAGCAATAGAATCAGCAACAGTACGTCCTTTTGACCTGCAACAACTGTGAGAAATACTGATTCTCCCCCTCAAACAATGACCCGTGTCAATGTTTGATTTGGTTAACCCAAACATGTTTGATAAAACAAGTTGTTTATGAGAAAAAAGGTTTGGGGCTTAGAGAACTTCTTGTCTGGAACGAAATAATGCACTGAAACGTACACTAAATCTCTGGGTTAAGACCGGGTTACAGTCTGAAATAACTGCAAGCCATCTAGATTAATTTTTTTGATTTTTTTTGTTTTTTTGTTTTTTTGCAAAAATACACAAATATACAAAGCATACAATGCTTTAGCATTCAAAAATACTAGATATCCCCTTGGAACCAACCTTTCGATCACTAAGTTGGCAATCAGGAAACCTAGAGATCATAGTAACTTTGGAACTAGAACTAACGCTCAGGGTAAGTTCTAAAGGCTCAACAATGGGTTCCATTATCCTAGTTAAAGGACAGCTATCATACAACGCGAAATGTCTTCCAGTGGGTTTCCATTGAGGCTTAACACTACCAACAACCTTTCTAGTTGGTCTCCAAGCTGTCTTAGTAGTGTGCACATTATGATTTCTGGTTGCTTTCCGAACCTTCTTAGTATGATTCACACTATGTTTGGCCTAGGGGGTTTTGGTATTCACAAACTTCAAAGAACGAATCATAAACTGATTATGATCAACAACATTCAACTTCCTATTATGATCTGCTACTCTCCTCGCGTTCACACTTTTACTAGGCAAGATATGATGGTTCCGAGTGTGGCTCTTTGACATAGGTTTGCGAGATTCAGTGGCAGGTTTGGTTCTTGTAGACAGATTCATAGGAACATTAGGCTTCTTGTTTTGTTGCACTGGTGGTTTCTGTGTGGGTCTATTTAAAGTCCTAGGGGGTTCTTGAAAAGTAACATGCTTTTTCTTAGAGCAAAACGGATTGGTTTTTAACCCATTGGCTCTTTTTGGAGTGGAACGTACTTTGAACTGTTGTATAGACATCCTGAAGCAAGTACATTGGGTTTCCTCACAGAAGGCTGTAAATCCACTACTCATTTTGCCACTCAACTCAGTTTTCAGTTTGTCATTCTCAGCAGTTAAGGCATTAATCGTTGCGGTGAATGTAGAACGTGAGTAAGCATTAGATTTTGACAGTGTATCTTCATACATCGTATCAATACACATTCCCTTCTCTGCTTATACCCATCAATTTGGAATTCTAAATTGAAGTGTGCGCATCTTTCAACTAAGTTAGCTCAGTTTCTAAGGCCTGCTTATCAAAGCTACCTACAGTGGATCCTACATTCAACATTCTAGTGATGTTGATCTGAGTCTGCAAGTTTCTGATGGTGTCGTCTTTCCCTTGAAGCTGATCCTTTAATTTGTTAATTTCAAAAATTTCATTAGATGCAGTTGAGTTAGAATTATCACAAACCCTCTGGTTTTGAAGACATTCTTTATATTTTTGAAATTTAACTTGTAAATTAACGTGATTCTTTTCGATAAAAGCACAACGTTTTTCAGATTCATTAAGCATTTGTTGCTTCTTTAAAATCTCAGCTTCAAGTTCTACGACTTTGGAGTGTTCCCTATCGCAATTAGATCTAAGTTCTTCGCAAAGGCAATTCGAACTAGGGGGCACAACAATATCAGAAGCAAGCACAATAGAGCAGATATCTTTCTCTAAACAATTAGCAATTAAGCAGTCATTTTGAATTAAAAGATTTTTTCTCTCTATTTTCAGGTTCTTGTTCGCAAGAACGCAGCGTTCATACTCAGTGTCCAGTTCGTCAAATATCCGCATGTATTCAGTTACTTCTGTAACAATGTTTTCATTAAGTTTTTGAACAAGTTGTTTAACATTTTCATAAAAAGGTATGATTTGTTCTGTAAACATTGCTTTAACGGGTTTAAACTCCCCTGAGCCGCTTGGATAGCGACATGGATCTGTTCGTTGGTCTATGACATGTGCAAATGCGGGAATCCACGAGTTTAAGCCTCGTAAACAAGTGGAAATTTGACTCTTTGCCGGACGAGTACGAACAAAAGGAGTCACAGGTTTAGGTGGGTTACTTATCTGAGTAGCAAGTTCTTCAGCAGGTAACCAATAAACCTGTTCTCGGGACAGTTCCTTCTGAGGAACAAAGTGACTATACAAGGCATTGAGCTCAGCATAGTTTATGAATGGGTTTAATTTTCCCTAAGTCCCTTGTAGAACATCTAGTTTCTACTGACTTCAGCGTGAACTAATGAGTCTTCACTGTCATGCACTTTAACAGAGGTATGGGTGGGGTTTAAAAGTGCATGTCCATCATACAAGGTAGGTTGAGACAACTTAGCTTGTTTGAGGTTCCACGGATTGCTACGACCTAGAGCTTTTTTGTGCAAATCATGTGTTGCTAGGTTAGGTCGTTTTGTTAACATTGGAATAGTTTGTGTTGGTTGTTGAAATCTTTGCAAAATATCTGTTGCAACTTTATTAGCACTTTTTAAACAAACTATTTCTTCAAGGTACTTGTCCTCAAGGACCTTCTTTTCAGAAACAACCTTTTACTTAATTTTTTCAAAGAGTTAATTGACACGATGTTTTGAGAATGTTTTGACTTTAGCAACACATTTTCTTCTTCAAGCTCAGCATTCCGTTTGCTACATTGAATAATGGTCTGGTCTAAATCACGTTTGACTTTATTACGTTCTAGACTAACCATTTCTTGTTTGCATCTGCGAAGCTCAGCTCTATAAGGAGTCCTAAACCAAGGCCTTTGTTCCTGGATATACCCTTAAGATGTCGTCTAATTGGGTTCTTAAGTCATCTAAATGGTAATCATGGATATCACAACCGGGTGGGCCCACAGAAAACCTCAGTTGGAACATCTTGAACGTCGTTGTCAAGTTGGTACTGATGATACAAAATCGTATTGTCATCAATATCCGACTCAACATCGGAGTCTAGGTGTTCTTCCTGGTGCATCTCATGTGTCAACAGATGATTCACATTATCAAAGATTTATTACATCACGTATACCTCATTGACTTGACTGGAGGTTTGCACCATTGGTTCCTTCCACTTGTGGATGAAAGTAAGCGGAAGACTCAAAACGAGAGATGGAGAAGGTGTGAGGGCTCGGCTCTCCTGGTTAGCGTCGGTTCAGTTCGCCGTCGTGCCGCACGGAGCGCATATCGCGTGACAACGAGTCGCCCCGGAGACGACGGTCGACATCGAGTCACCTCCACCACACGAAGATCTAGCGCTCCACTAATCATATAATTCCCAGTCCGCCGACTCCTAATTTGCTAGAGATGCAACATCAAGGCACGTACAGTATTCATGTGCTTCCGGTGCGCACGCACCCATGTTCCCCGAGGCCTCCTGGAACGCGCCGGTCAGTGTGTGTACTACTTAAATTACACATTGCATCTTACATACCGCTCTCGCCAACACCTCGTTTCACAACTAACGTCCGCTGTACCTGCCCCTTGCCTTTTGCTCCCCACGCCATAAAAACAGAGCAAAAACAGCTGCTGCTGTATGAGGTCCTTCATCTACGTTAGAATCGTACGCGTCCTCATGACTTACTTCGAACATGTTGGTAGTTGTAATAGCCAGTGGCTGATCATAAGGAGCTGTAACATATCTAACAGCACAAGGACTGCTTGGCTATTAGCACTCACACTGTTCCTTTCCCATAGCTTACATTAACCACATCCTTGTCCATGAAGTACTGCGAACATTTACTCTCTTTTTCTCCTTACACTGCCTAGATACATGCCCTTCTCCACGGCAGTTGTAGCATATCACCTTCTTGCCTACGTTTTCCGTCATCTGCCCGTAGTTCTGTGTTCCTCGATTACCCGGATTACCAACATTACCCGGAGCTCTTCTCTGAACGGTTTCAGTAATAATCTACCCCTCATGCACCGAGCATTGACCCTGAGTGTAGACGATGACCTGAGCTGGTTGTTGGTTGGAAGGAAACTGGCCTTTGGAAACCACTCAACAAGTTTACGATTTTGGTCATGGTTGCAACATAGCATCATTGCTATATGAGGACTATGCTGTGAGTGGAGAAGTTAGTGGTCCATATTGTGGTGGTGGTGGAATAGTGTTTAGAGTTGTGCAATGTTTATGTGTTTTTGGAGCTAGGTAAGCCAAAGGATCAACAGAGCTGATCAGACTTGCTCCTATTCTTGAGAGTCTTCCATAGCATTTGTGGGTCATATGATTTAAGGTAGGTGTAAAGGTTCAACATAGTTGTCCGCAGAAATATCCTTGTTGTTTCTTAACATTGGTCACATAATTTAGCCCATAAAACGAGATTGTTTTGACAAACTTGGTGTTCATACTGATAGTTGGTGATGTTTAAGCGAGTAATCTTCATATCATTGATCAGCTTGTGGAAACGAACAAAGTAGTCATGAATTGACTCATTTCCTATTGCACGAAATCGTTCGTACTCATCAAACAGTTCTTCCTTCTGTTGTTGGAGAGACTTTCCCGAACCTTTCATTAGTAGCTCTACATTGTCCCAAATCTCTTTCCCAGTACGAGTCTGGTTTAGTATGTTGAATACATGTCTTGGGAGCCCTTGACTGAGAATGTTGGTTGCTTGAATATCAGCTAGTTCTTTATTGTTCTCAATCTTAGTAAACTCTTCATCCCGCTTGTCTCTCGTTACTTGTACTGCATCCTCACCTTGACCTTCTGTCACAGTAATTTGGGGATGCGGAGTTGGTCCATTTTGGATTGATCTCCAAATTAACTTACCAAGGGTTTTACCACGAATATACCTCTCGATACGAATTTTCCATGATTCGTAGTCACTTTCAACCAACATGGGAGGACGATTGTCCGTACCCGCTGCACTTGATTCTTTATCTGTTGACATTTTGATTTAAGTATGAATGAACGGATCTCAAGTGATTGTTGTTATGTTTGATTTGTGTTTGGTTTTGTTGTTTTTTTTCTTCTCAAAATCAACTAGATCGGTTGTTGAAGCCTTGAACTCGTTCGATTTATCCAAGACTCCCACTTGTTCGATTCCTAAGACGTCAACTCGTTCGGTCCAAAAGAATTCCACTTGTTTGGTTTCTTCAAAAAATTATCACGTTCGGTTCTTTTTGAATTTAACTCGTTCGGTTCTCAAAGGAATTAAGCTCGATCAGTTGTTGAAGCATTTGCTTGTTCGGTCCTCAAAGGTTTTGGTTCGTTCGGTTGTCAAAGCGTGTGGCTCGTTCGGTATCCTTGAAAATGTAAAGCTCGTTCTGGGGGGGTACGCAACACAAATATTTGCTCATTCGGTTCCAACTGTTAGAACTAGTTCGGTTGACAAGGGATTTCACTTGTTCGGTCCTTGAGATTTTGTCTTGTTCGGCTCACACAAAAATGTTGCTTGTTCGGTCCCAACCAGAGTGTAAACTCGTTCGGTTCTTGAGCAACTTTAACCTCGTTTCCGAATTCCATTCTTCATTGTTTACCTAGTTCGGTTGACAAGGGATTGTTGGTTCAGTTTCTTGAGTACCTTAACTCGATCGGTTGCCACTAGAACGAATCCAAACACCCTTTTCTTGCAAAAAAAACACCACGTATAACCTGTATGCTTCAAGAATTCGCTGCAAGAGATATGATTAGCACAATACTTGCTAGTAAATCACGATCCCTTGTTTTTTTAATTTTTGAATCACCAAAAACAAGGATAATACGATCTAACCACGAAACAAATAGCCAAATTCTTGATTTCTAGCGAGATGGATATGATGATTATAGGATTAAGCACATACCATCTATGAATCAAGAATGAAAACAAACAATAAAAAAAATTCAAAACCCCCTTTTTTATTATTATAGCCAAAACCCCAAAAATAATTAAAACACAAACCAAATCAATTCATCAATCTTGAAGGCTCTTGATACCAATTGTAAGTTACATGATCATTCATATAAACCTTTCACAATGATATGTAGAATCAAGAGATTAACTTAAACAAGGATTGATTGAAAAATTGAAAGAGAACAATTTGGTGGATAGAAACCCTAAAAGTAATATTGACTAGCTTACCTAAGAATGAGAAAAACATAGAGTATTTATACTCTAAAGGGGATCAGCCTTTGTGGGCTTTATCTGGGCTTTTTGTATCTTGGCCCGTTTACATCATTAAAACATTACAATTAATTAACTAACAATCGAGCTATGAAAATTTTCTTTAAGACCGAGCTTCACTTGTTAGACTGTGAAATTGTGTTTCTAATAAAAAGTAAATTGTAATATATAAAAATGGTACAAATTTTTGATTACAAGCTTTTGACTTTAAACAAAATTCGACAAAAGGAAATTATGAACTACACTATGCTATTTATACTAAAAATATCTAAGCTTGCTGTGTTTCTTTGCTGAGAGCTTCAAGCCTTTGTGTTTGTTGTGTGAGAGAGAGAGCTCAAAATTAATCTTGGCCATTGGTTTTGCTTGGTCCCAAAGTCAAACGATCCAAACCCTTGATAATTCTTGTCCAATGGAGTGATAGGGGATTGCCAAGGTGTATTTGGCTGTTTGTGGGTGAGGTTTTAGAGGAAGGTGATGTTTTTGGAAGGGGGTGAACAGTAATCGAGGTTGCAGGGGTGGTTTGAGAGAGACAAGTAATTTTGGCGGGTAAATGGGGTTTTTAGTTTTACTAGGTAAAAATTTAGTAAGTTGGCGTGTTCCCTCAATGTGTTATATTTGTTTGCAACTTCAGTCCTTGTGTGATACAAAGGATTTTGGATTTAGGCAGAAACAGTCCCTCATGTTATATATCCTTATTACATGCATAGTCCTTGTGATGACTTAACAGACTTGAAAGTTAAGGTTTTGGGCTTAACGTATGGTTAACAGGCATTGGGCCTAGTATTTTTGGTTTGGGCCGTTTTATGTTTAATAAAGAAATTGGGCCTTTATTCTTTGAAATGGTCTTCTTAATGTATAAATGGGTTGACCCGACCCATTAGATGGGTACGAGTGGGCCCATTTATCATTTCTTCATTTCCGGCTTTGACTTTGACTGTTGTTGACTTTGGCTTTGATTTGACTTTGTCTTTTCATGCTTTTCCATTCCGTACTCGGTTTTATTATTTTTGGCTTTGTTTTTTCGTCCTTTTCTCAGATATTCATTTCCTGCTCAATATAGGAGAAAACATATAAATACAATGTATTTTTGGTACGTTTTTTGAAATTTTAATCCGATTTTAATTGAAAAGGGTATGTGTATTTAAGCACATACCAAAATCCCCTATACTAAACTATTGCGTGTCCTCACGTAATGCTATCAGTAAGCACTTAGAAAACTAAGAATCTCGATCCCCCTCGACTAATAACCTCGAAAAGTAGCTAAGTGTTCGTCAATGGGAATTAAAGGATCAATAGTTTAGAAAAAGCCCCGTTTTTACCATTTTTAAATATACACTTATTCCTACACATATTTTTGTTCTTTTCATTTTTCTCATTTTTTGTACTTTTCATATTAAGCAACTAACTAGAACGTTTGACTTTCGTTATTTTTATAACTTTTAGGGATCATAGAACAAGATGCATTTCAATCCTAAAATGCCCCTAAAAAGGATAAATTCATCGTTCCCGACTTTTCATTTATTCCAAACCAAGCTTAAAATGAAATCACCGCAAAATATGAGTTAAGATGCTAACACTACTCATATTTGCAACTTGTGAACTTTTCACTCCCGACAATTATTATATATATTAGGTGAATGTGCCATTTCGAATTTCAACCATGGATCAACGTTTTGCAAAATTCTATGCTTCACGTTCCACCCGAGAATAATGAGTTTGAAGGCGAGATCATCCCATGTAGCGACTTTCGTCTCGGCACATCCCAACCTTACGGCTAAGTGACCAGGCTTTTGACACCCCACAGAGACTAGTATCGGGACTCACGGACCTTTTGTTTCAAAAACTCTTAGGTTTCCTGTATATACATATCTTATTTAGAAAAACTTAAAATAAAATAGTCTTAGTTCAAAAGCATATTTAAATTTAAGAAAAAGAGATTTTCCCTATATTTATTAACTCACATTTACTACACTTAATATAATTATTCATTCTTAAGGAAATCTTCGACCTTTTAGAAGGCTGCAACATCGGTTGTGAGCCGGAAAGATGCAACAAACTTTTATCAGTCTCGGATTATCATTCTTACTATGGGCTTTCTTTAGAAGGCTGCAGCATTGGTTGTGAACCGACAAGATGCAGCAAACTTTTATCAGCCCACAATTTATAATTATTATTACCACAAATTTTTTTTTCTTCATATTTTTTTACATATAATACCATGATATAGAGAAATTTCATTTTTAGAAAATTTAAGTATAAATTTAAACTAAAATTATTGATATCGACTATACTTTAAAAATTGTTGATTTAAGTTTAATTTTCAAAAATAGAACGTATTATTAGTCCGGTTAGAAGCTTATAAGAGAAAAAGCCACAAATTACACACATGAGCTCTTAAGGTTTCCAAATAATCCTTGTTTAGCATCCAACTCATACTTAACTCTATCATTTTTCGTTCTTCGCAATCCGCGAACACTTAGTCTAAAAGTTAAGGAACAAGCTAGAGCTCAACACGCTCGATCGAGTCAAAATTTACTCTTATTCTACCCAGCAGGAAAGTCAAAATTGTAACAAAACACTTATTTTATTTTTGAAAATTTTTAAATTTTTTCTTTTTTTTTTCTTTTTTGAAATTTTCAAAAATATTGGTTGTAAAAACGTTACACGTGAAAGACCAGACGACTCAAGACACAATCAAATCGAAGACCCCCGTTCCCCCCATACTAGAATTAAACATTGTCCCAATGTTTTAAAGAATGGGAGTCCTACAAAATCCTAAGCCGTTTATTAAGTTTGCTTAAAGTATAAACTTTAGTACGATAGAGTTGGATACGGATTCCCAATGAGAACTAGGAATTATGAAGCTCTTGTGAACGAAGGACAAAAACTGCGAGCACGAGAGGCTTCAAAAATCTGGTCAATCCTGGACATACAACACAAAACACAGAAAATGGAAGAGGCGAGCCTCCTCACAACACAAAACACTTATTCATTACTACTAAACTACCATACTACTACTACGATAATACTAGGATAAGCGTGTGTTGCCCCCCCCCCCACGAAGCGCTTGTTTTAGGTCACTTAGCTTGACCCGATCCCCCATACTTGAGCTTTTCAAGGGGGATAGAAGTGGAGACATGGAACATCCAAGACTCAGATGTCCTCTCCATATGACTAAGGAAAAATCTCCATCGGGATTTCAAGAATTTTAATGACTTTGAAAGCTTTAGAGTCCCGATGAGATAATTTCGGGAGAAGAGAGGTATGAACTCTTTTAGAAGTTAGAATCCCGGGGTTGAAAACTTTTTCTTCATTCTCGGATGAAAACGAGAGTAAAATTCCGAGCCTAGGAACTTATTTGTGGAACGGAAGTTCATAAAGAGAAAGATTAAAATCCTTAAGAATCAAAGAAGCATTAGTGGTCTTCTTTACATTCTTTTGCGGTGTTGCACAGTTGGTGACTTCAAAGAGGTTTTCATGAATGAGTATACCCGGATTAAATACCTTGTCCTCGTTGTTGGTTGAAGGCAAAGCATCAACCTCGAAAAATCCTCATAGAAAACTGAGTCACACTCGGGAAAAGGAAGGAAATCACTTGATCCAGGAAGATCAAGTTCATTAATAAAGATTTTAGAATCTTTAATTTTCTCTTCCTTGGAGTCAAATGGATCATCATAAGTATCATCATTAACGGTCTCAAGATCAAAAAGATTATCATCATAATCATCCCATAATGGTGGGGATGAATAATCAAGAGTGTGTTTATCGGTGAACATCTCAGAAATGGTATCATCAAGATTGTCATCAAGAGAATTTTCATCAACCGAATCTTCGAGAATAAAATCCATTTCCTTGATAGGATCATGGTTAAGCAAATACTCTAATTCTCAAAGGTCGGAATTCACATCAAAAGGGAAAGAACAATCATTTCCTGGTGGAAATGTGATGTGAGCGAGTTCATCGGCGAACTCCTCAAGAAAATAGTCGCTAGTCTCAGAAATTGGGAGACTAGGTGAAGAAGAAGTGGTACTGCCATTTAAAGAATTATGAAAAGGAAGGAGAGGAGATGAAGGATTACTATTTCCCAGTGGAAATGAATCACTTGCGAGATAAGCTTCGAATTCTTCCCAAATTAAATCACTTTCTTCGAGGGAAATAAGTGTGGGGGAAGAAGAAGAAGACTTGGTCTCGGGTTCCGAAATCGGAGTGGGATTGCCACTTGATGGATTGATAACTTCCGGTGAAGTTAAATCGGTATGAGAAGAAAAAGTGGGATTGCCACTTAGATGATTTGTTACAAACAAATCTTCATGATATTCCTCATGTGAAACATTGTAGACATCAATCATGTTGATTGATTCTTGATGAGGTTCGTTTGAATAGCTTGAAGTGTCATGTCTCATATTCAAGATTAGTCTTTCATTACCGTCATGGAGAATCATTTCTTCTCCATGAACGTCAATCAAAGCACGAGCGGTCCGTAAGAAAGGTCTACCCAAGATGAGGGGGACACGAGGATCGCTCTCATAATCAACAATGACAAAATCAGCGAGAAATGTGAACTTTCCAACCGGAACAAAGACATCTCTTGCAATTCTTTTCGGAGTGCAAATATCCCGGTTAGCTAGTTCAAGAGTCATTTGGGTGGAAATAAGCTCGGGTAAACCTAACTTTTTCCAAACCGAGAGTGGCATCAAGTTTATGCTAGCACCTAGACCGGCTAGGCCTTTGCACTTGAGCTCACTAAAACCACACGAAATGAGAAATTTCCCAGGATCAGCTAGTTTTTTGGGAAGCTTCTTAAGAATAACCGCTGAGCAATTTTCATTAAGGGGCGTGTTTTCCAATTCAATAAGTTTCTCCTTGTTGGAAAGGAGAGACTTAAGCATCTTTTGGTATTTCAGGATTAGAATCAAAGCATCGGCAAGAGAGATATTGATGTGAAGTTGTTTAAACATTTGCCAAAATTTGTGTATTTGGACTTTATCTTTTTCTTTTTGCTTTTCTTGGTTCATTCTAGACGGATAAGGGATATGAGGATAACGAGGATCCCTTTGGTGAATCATAAAGTTTCTTTGAGAAGGAGGTTTAGCTTTTTGGACGAGAGGAGGTGGGACCTTAATGGTATACTCACCATGTTCTGAGTCCGTTAAAGTCTCCTCAACACGTTCATCCTCCTCCAAATTAATGAATGGAGGAGGCATAGGAACGGAAGTTCCATCAAGAACAAGACCACTTCGAGTGGTAATGGCTTTCAATTCACCCTTCGGGTTAGCAACGGTGTTGCTAGGGAGAGATCTCGAACCCGAGGTAGAAGCGGTGTTCATTTGGAAAAAACTAGCCATCATGTTCTACGCTCGAAAGTTTGATATGCATAGTAAGCTATACTAGAATATTTAATGCAATTATTACAATCCCATAACTCTCTTAACTCATTTTTCACATTGTTAATTTGAGCTTGCATGGCTTTTATATTAACATCATTCATTTTCTTAATTTTCTCCAATTCACTTAAAGGAACACTTTGGTTTTGTTGAATTGGAGCTTGATAAGTTGGATTTTGATTGAAATTGTTTCCTCGGTTATATCCTTGAGGTTGGCTAAAACGGTTTTGATTATTTTGCCCATTTTTTTGAATAAAACTCGGTGGTCTTGTTTGATTAGCCACACCTGGAGGACGATAACCGAAATTACCCTGATTGTAGTTACCCGTGGCTGCTGCAACGTATCCTTGAATATTATCCCGATATTCCAAGAAAGTATTGCCATCGGCGGCGAGACACTGATAGTAAGGATGAGCACCACCGCACGTAACACAAATCTCCTCAACGGCTTTTACAGAAGCTGGAGGTGGGGTTGCTTAAAATTGTTTAAAATAGCCGTCATGGCGGTAGTCACAGCACTCGTTTGCTGATTTACTGCATGAGTAAGTTTGGCTATATCGGAAGAAGAAGAATTACCATCACTTGATTTCACTTGAGAAACAACCGATTTGTTTCATGAATTGCGGACCTTGGATTTGTTTTCGATAATCGTCAACACATCTTGAGTACTTCTTTCCAAAAGATTGCCACCGACGGCAGAATTCAAGGAATCTTGGTCGGCCAGGTTCAAGGCATTGTAGAAAGTATCAAGTTGGTGCAATTCGGTGAAACCATGATGAGGACTAGCACGAAGGAGATCTTTGTATCGATACCATGCCTCATGAAATGATTCATCAAACCGTTGTTGAAAATTAGAAATTTCATTTCGAAGGTTTGTCGTTCTTGAGGGGGGAAAGAATTCATTAATGAATTTGGACACAAGATCTTCCCAAGTGAGAATAGAACAAGGGAGTTCTTTTTCAAGCCAACGACAGGCTGCCCCTGCAAGAGAGAAAGGAAAAAGCATAAGCTTAATCGCTGAATTCGGCACATCCTTGTATTTGATTGTGGAAGTTATTTTGTTGAACCAACGAATGTGGTCATGAGGATTGTCTTTCTCAAGTATGAATAATTGGTCCGAAGTCATCATATTAATGAGACTATGCTTGAGCTCGAAATGCTCAGCAAGAATTGGAGGAACCATGATTGCCTCCGGCTTCCGAATAAATCCCCTCGATGGTGTGCCACGGACCTCAAATTCCCCATAGTACGTTGATCGGCCATCGTAACTACGGGTGATTCTTCAAGAGCGAACGGTTCGACTCTTTGATTAGAACGTCTACGATTACGACGTTTCGGGTTTGAAGTGGTTGGAATAGAAGAAGAATTAACAACGGGATTAGAAGAAGAACGAGTGCGCATGCACTAAAAATATTAAAAGAAAAATATTTTTGGTTTTTCAATAATTTACATATTATTTCTAATGGACTAAAACGGATCAAATAACTTTAAACCAATAATCCGACAAGCTTCACGGTAGCTCTTTAAAAGAAAAAATGCACAGGAGCAGATGAGTCGATAGCGCGAAGCTATTAAAACCTTTCTCTTAAGGGGTCGTAGTTCCTCGGAACAACCCTCCTTATACCCCTCTTAGAGTTTTGTTAAACTTTTAAAGGTGAGCCGTACGTCGCTAGTGACACAAAGGCAAGTTTTGAATCTTTTGTTCGGGAACTTATTATGATAATGCTCAAGATGAGAGCATTATATTGATGATGATTTTTATTTCTTGATTAAGGATAAATTTTTTATGTTTTTGATTTTTCTTGATTTTATCTTATACTAATACTAATAAAAGAAAATGAAAAATATTTTTTGTTTTTTTTATTTTTTATAAATAAAGAAAATATCACAAACAGGAATGAGAACTTCACGAGGGAAGGGTCTTTAAAAACTATCTTCAAACGTAGACACGAAAATCGCACACACCTCCCCGGCAACGACGCCAAAATGATAACCCAAGATTTCTTACTATATATAAATATAAATATATAAATATATAATAATAATCAATAATTATAATTCAATTATAGTACTACAAAAACAAAATTAATTTTCCTAGGTGCAAAATGATAAAAGAAAATTTTGAAAAAAAGAATTATTTTTTTTAACTTTTTAATATTTTTTAATGAATTAAAAACTGTTTTAATAAGAAAAATTGATTAAAAATACTAACTGGGAAAGAGAAAACTCTGAAACAAAAAATGCGGGGGGGGGTTGGGGGGGGTGGGGGGGGATGGAAGATACTTTAAACATTATGCTGCGTCTAAAAAATAAAAGACATAAACAAAAAGAACAAAAAAAAAAAAAAAAAGAAAATCCACAAAAAAAAAAAAAAAAAAATAAAAAAAAAATAATAAAAAAAAAAAAAAAAAAAAAAAAAAAAAAAAAAAAAAAAAAAAAAAGTGAGTCTTACCCCTAGTTATCAATTGAGTAAGTGGTTTAAGCATAAAAGAGCTTAGGTTATAAGGGGAAAAAGGTCATAAGAATTAAAAGGTGAGCAGGGCTAACAAGATAGCTACTGGTGTCGTTGGTTAAGTGTGTGGGACGCACTATGTGTAAGAGGAGGTCCAGGGTTCTGAATCCTTGGGCCTCCCTTTTAGGTAAATGTTTTTTTCTTTTTTAAAAAAAAAACTTGTAAAACATCTAAAGACAGCAAATTAAAAATAACAATTTTTATGGAAACTCTAAATTAAAAGTTAAATAAGCAAACCTAAGTGGCCAGTTTCACTTTTTTAATCTTAAGTCCTAAAGATAAGTTAACGGCTAGGCTATTTTAAGGCAAGATAAGCTAATGAGAATAAAAGATAAGCCAAAACAGATAATCACCTACACTAAATAAGCAGACCTAAACAAAAATAAGCAAGTAAAATAGACAGATAAGCAAAAAAAATTAAATAAATAAATAAAAAAACAAAATGCAAAAACTGGTTAGCAAATGGTCTAAGGGACAACTTTGGGCTTATTTTTAAGCCCAAGGATGGAACCTTATGGCTTAATGCTGCGATATAAGCTTAAACGGCTTGCTTATGGGCTATCTAGAAAAGCAAAATAAAACTGGTTTGAAATAAAATCAAGCTAAGAAAAATGCTTGTGAAAATGGCTTGTTGCACAAGGTATGCTACTTTTGTGGCTTTCTCAAAATGACAAATGGCAAAAAGCAGGCATAAAAATAAGCTATAAGATACGCTTAAAAATAAAAAGCAAGTTAAAACAGATTGAGGTGTGACCTCCAATGAGATTATCTTAAAATTTTAAAATGCCATAAATACAATTTTATACCGTTTGTAATTTACAAGATTAACAAGACAGATTTACACATAAATTCACTTAAACAAAAATTGAAGTTTTGAATAAAACATAAGTTAACCTAAAGGACTCTATGCTACTGCATTAGACACTTAAAAGCAACACATAAACAACACTCAAAAGTTGGTTTGGAAAGCTAAATCAAATAAGCCTTTTAGAAACTGTTTTGAACTAACAGTTTCCAAAACCACTTAGAAAACTTATAAAAAAAAGCTTTTAGACTTTGAAACTTTTAACAAAATGATTTAAAATCACTAAATTGTGCTTAGAAAGTTCACCAAAGAACAAAATTGGTTTAATAACCAAAATGACCCACTTTGACCATTGACCCAAACTACCTTTATCTCTTTAAATTCAATCTATAAATCGATTTTTAAAATTTTAAGAAAAGGAATTCAAGGTAGATGATAACAAAGCAAGAATAACGCAACAACTTGAACAAACTTCAACACATAATAAGCACTTTTAAAAAGCAATTAAGATAAGCAGTATAAAAGACAAATCAAGGCAGTTAAAGGTAAAAACTTAAATAAACGACAACAAAGCACAAATAAAGACAAATAAGCAATAAAAGAACATAAATAAGCAGGATAAGCAAGAAATTACACTACACTAAGCTAATAACAGTTTAAGCTAAAAATGAAAATGAGAACTTACAAGCCCTTTCTAAAAACAAGGAAACCAAGCAATCTACACGCTCTAGATTTAAAGACAGCTAGTAGTGGTATTAAATGCCCTTCCAAGTTTGGCTTTGACTTCAAAGGCGTAGGTATTTAAGGGAGAGCTTTTTGTGATTTTTTTGTGGTTCTCGGTATTTTTAAAAACTTTTAAACAGAAATTTAAAACAAACTTATACAAGCTTTTAATGGCTTAAAAGCTTATACAAGAGCTTAGAAAAACAGTATTAAAAGACTAGTAAGCTTAAATGACAAGAATTAAATTAAAACTATAAACTGCATAAAATTAAATTGCAAGTATTTAAATGACAAGAAATTTAAATGACAATATATTAAAAATGCAGTGATTAAAATTGGTACAAATGAGTTACTAGCTTTGACCTTTAACAAAACATTCGATAAAAAACAAACTAGTACAATTTGTCTATTTATACTAAAGTATTGGTTTGAGGACTTGGCGTTCTTCAGAGAGAGGAAACTCACGCGTGTGTTTGTTGTGTGAGTAGAATGCCAAAATCATCTATCTTCCTTTATTATTGTGGCCAGGTAATTTGATCAACACCCTTCCATTTTCTTGTTTTCTCTTTGTCCAAATAGGTGGGTTTAGGATTGGCTAAACCTTGGCATTAACTTTGTGAGTGGGGTTCTAAGGGACTAGATGGTTTTGTTTTGGTGGTGAATGGGTTTCAGAGGTGAAGTGACAGGGAATGAGGAACAATGCAAAATGGCGGGATAGTGTTTCATATGTCTGTTTTGATTGTCAGGGTGAAGGTTTGGTGAAAGTGACAAAAATGGTCCTTTAACGTTATATGTGTTGTTGCAAATAAAGTCCTTGTGGGGGTAAAAACTTTGGGATGTGGCAGGTTTGGTCCTTGAGGGATATATGTGTGTTTGCATGTATAATCCCTTGTGGTGATACAAAATTGGGGACTTGACAGGATTAGCCCCTCAAGGTGATATATGGTGTTGCACGTTAAGTCCTTGTGGGATTAACAGACTTAAAGGGTTAACCACAGTTTATACTCTTTGGGGCATATATGGATTTATTTGGGCCGGTTTGTGTTTTAAAGGAATTTGGGCCTTTTACTTAACTTTGGGCTTTTAAGTTTTCACATGATGTATAAATGGGTTGACCCGGCCCATTAGATGGATACGTGTGGGCCCATTTAACATTTCTTCGGTTTTGGCTTCATCTTCGACCGTTGACTTTCGGGGTTGACTTTGACTTTGACTCGGTTGACTTTTTGGTAGATTGGCTCTTCCACGCTTCTTCCATTCCCGTGCTACGGTTTTGTCGTTTTGGCTTTTTTTTGTCTTTTTCTCGGATATCGTTTCTGCACTAATATAGATGAAAATATACAAATACAAAGGTATTTTTGATACGTTTTCTGGTCATTTAGTCCGGTTTAAGGGTAAAGGTATGTGTATTTAGGCACTTACCAATGTTCAACCTAAGCCTAATTATATAAACTATTTTACCTTTTTGAAACTTGTTACTTCTTAGCCTTAGTGGTGAAGATGTGTATCCTGTGCCAAGCCACTGTTAGAATACTCATCAACTACCGAGCAAATTGAGTGAAATTAAATAAACATTAAGATATATATGTATTATAATTCCAGTCACAAAATAAATATGAATTTAAAAATTGGATTTATTATTTATTTATTTATATTATATTAATTATATATTGTTATAAAACTGATTTTGTTCGGTTCGGTTTTTAGACAAAAACCAAAATCGAACTGATATTTTTCGGTTTTTGAAAAATTAAAAACCAAATGATGACATCAAATAACGTATATTTTATAGCATCATTTATCCCATGTAATTAACCCATTTTGTATGATTATTGCAAAGAATTGTTACTTAATCGTTTGTATTTGACAATTGCAGTAATTATGGAGTACTTGGTGAATATTAGCAAAAGTCGCGCATTCTAGAGCTTAAACGAAGATATTTTAAAGATTACTATTCTGACAACCAATACGCCGTATCCATCAAGGAAGATACGACGTATCTGTGCGGCTCACCAAAGACCACGAAGACCACAAGATCAATACGCCGTATCCAGAGAAGACCAATACACCGTATTGGAAATATAGAAGGTGGATATTCTGGAAGATATCAAACGTGGTCCCTACTCCAAGAAACCCTAATACGCCGTATCTAACACATTGGATACGCCGTATCCACACCGACTCCAGACCTTATAAATACAAAACTCAAAAATGAGTTTTAAGTGTGCTAAATCATATTCTCGATACCTAAGGAGAAAAAAAGCAAAAGAGGTCTCGCAACGCATTCCAATCCATAGGGGACAATGTGTAATTTCTTATACATTTGTAATTGTTCAGTTTTTGGTATCATTCGTTAACTCGGTTAGTTTACCTTGGCTAAGCCATTACTCTTGTATTAATTATGATGTTTGAAGGCTAATACCTTCGGGTATTAGCCATTATTATGAAGATCTAAATGTTTGGTTTTGTTTATATCTCGATTGCTTAATTTATCGTTGTATGCTTGTTTATGTTTATCAATTTATACTTGTTTATGTGCTTTAATATGCGACCTATCATTCAACTGGATCTAGTGATACGGACAAGTAATCTAGATGACGGGATAACTCTCCATATAGCAATTTATACATCTAGAATAATTGGATCACAAATATTGTCCTGCTAAATCTGTGCTAGGATACGCTTCTGGCTTAACTAGATATCGGATAGTGCCTTTGGTTTAGTTAACAAGTTGACTAGCAGGTGTTCCTATATAATTCAACAAATAACATTCTGATTCCATTGGATAGTACGGACAAGTGGACTACTAGTATATAAATCGCCGTTAAGCAGTGTGTGGGTAAAGTCTCTATGAGCTAGGGTTTAACAAGATCACCATTGTTTTAATCCCTAAGATATATTATAATCCGCAAATAAGGATGCTTTATGCGGATGCTTTAATTTTGACATAATTAATGTGTCTAGGTCTTAGGAAGAAGTCCCGCCTAAGTCTTAAGAATGATATGCCACCTCGAGATAAGTAATCATTGCAATGAATAAACAAACCAACTTCTAATTGGATTAATGATGGCTAATACAGTTTTCTATTATAAGGCTTGACCGCTCTTTTATCTTCTGTTAATTTGCTTACGTAGGTTAAAGTGTCTTGAATTAATTGTAGTCACCTCCAAACCCGTGCCAGTCTCTCAAGCTGAAAACCCCTTTTTACCTGTTAGAATTAGGATTACAACTACCATAGGATTATCATAGGTTTGACTTAGATTAGTAAACCAAAATATTAATAAATTGAGAGATTTAACCTCGCTTCAAGTGTTCGACACCTTACTTACCACGAATCTACTACCGACCGGGTACACTGCCCGTTAAAGTGTTGTTTTTGGTTAAGTCGTCAAAATATAAATTTAAAACTTGAATCATAAAAATATACACCACACAACGACACATCAAGTTTTTGGCGCCGCTGCCGGGGAAAACCCCTATTCGATTTTAAACTGCAGAGCAATACGGCGTATCCAATCACATGGATACGGCGTATTGACTCAATTTTACCCAAATCTTGAAGACCAATACGACGTATTCAGTAAAGTAAATACGACGTATTGATTTAAAAAGGATCCTGAACTTTGATGCCCATACGCCGTATTGACTCACATTTATATGGCGTATTAACTTCTGATCTTTTTATACGGCGTATCCATTTACGAATACGCCGTATCCTCCCTCAGAACAGAATGTTTAGATTTTGTGATTCTTGTACTTATCTCGTTAATTTTGTAGATATGGAACACTTACCACCACGTGAGCAGAGACACCCATTCCTTAGGTACCAGGGTTTAGAGTACACTGATGTGGATATAGCTAATTTTGAGGAGAGGTTAGAGAGGATTCACGATAGGGATACGTATAGGGTTCAGGTTGTGGACTTTCAGGGTATGCCCGAGCTGATGAGGGATGTTTTAGATGCTAGGATGTTGATGGAGCACCATGATGATGGAGGGGTTGTAGTGTTTACTAGCTGAGTTTGGAGGCGATTGTTTGATATTAGAGGCCCACTGGTTAGGGAGATCACTCTATAGTTCCTTAGCACGCTTAGATTTGGAGAGGTATTGCTTGACTTGGATGATCCTGGTACTATTCAGTTTCGGTTATGTGGAGCCAGGAGACGTACGAGCTGGAGGCAGTTCATTTTAACCTTAGGATTGCATACTGTTGAGGAGATGGAGTTACCAAGTTTTGCTAGGTACTGGAGTGAGAGTGAGAGGATGATCCCTGGGAAGGGGGATCTATGTGATT
>BQNB010043281.1:0-45596 GCA_026074375.1 Tanacetum coccineum
TCTTTATCTAATTTCCGTTCCAAAGTTTTTCATTCTTGGGAGTGGACGTCGAATGCTAGCTTATGTTCTAAAGGTTGCCGTATTATAGTAGGCTGGAATGTTGATGTTGTTCACCTCATGGTTCTTTCCCAATCGTCCAAAGCTCTTCATGTGAAAGTATTTCACAAGGCTACTAATAAAACAATGTTTTGCTCCTTTATTTACGTAGGTAATTTGCAAACGGAAAGGCGTTTGTTGTGGGCTGATCTTGGGATTCATAGGAATGTGGTTTGCGGTTTCTCTTGGATTCTTATGGGAGACTTTAACATGGCGCTCAATATGGAGGATATTTATGCGGGATCGTCGTATTTTAACTCAGCCATGTGTGAATTCAAGGATTGTGTGACTCGTATTGAAGTTATGGATATCAATTCATCCGGCCTTCATTATACTTGGAACCAAAAACCTAAAGGCGGATGTGGTATTCTTAAGAAGCTTGATCGCATTATGGGCAATGTGGAGTTCATGGATGCTTTTCCAGGAGCATTTGTGATATTTCAACCTTATAGGATCTCGGATCATTCTCCCGCGGTTCTGAAAATTCCAAACCTCACCTCTCCTAAGCCGAAACCTTTTAAATTTTTCAATTTCCTTGCTTTTAAGTGGTTCAAAAGGCATTGGATCTCAACCCGACAGATTCTTATCTTCGTGAGGAGGAAAGTGTGTACTTAAAAGCGTTTAACGAGGCTAAACTTGATGAAGAACGGTTTTTGAAACAGAAAGCTAAAATTGATTGGCTTGAGGCGGGTGATTCTAATTCGTCTTACTTCCATAAGTCTATCAAGTGTCGAAACCAACGAAGTAGAATTGAAGTTGTGGTTAATTCAGATAACATTGAAGTTTCGGGCTCCCATGTGCCGGAGGTGTTTGTATCTCACTATGAACAGTTTCTTGGCACTTCTATGGAGTGTAATGAGCTGAATGTGGAGGGCCTCTTTTCTAAATCGATTTCTGCTACTACGTCCTCCAACATGGTTTGTGATATCACTAATGATGAAATTAAAGCGGCTATGTTTGATATCGGTGATGACAAAGCTCCGGGTCCTGATGGGTATACTTCCGCTTTCTTTAAAAAGGGGTGGAGTGTTGTTGGCCATGATGTTTGTAATGCGGTTCGGGATTTCTTTTCGAATGGGTGTATTCTAAAGGAGTTACACATACATACTTGCTTCTTATCCCTAAGGTATCTACTCCCCTCAAAGTTAATGATTATCGGCCTATATCGTGTTATAATGTCATTTATAAATGCATTAGTAAAATCCTTTCTAACCGAATTATTGAGGGTATCAAAGAAGTGGTTAGTGATAATCAAGCCGCTTTTGTGCCGGGTAGGCAGATCTCGGATAATATTCTGATTACTCAAGAGCTTATGCATAGTTATCATAGAAATCGTGGTCCTCCGAGATGTGCGTTTAAAGTGGATATTCAGAAAGCGTATGACACGGTTGATTGGCGCTTTTTAGAAACAAATCTTGTTCGATTTGGGTTTCATTGCACTATGGTGAAATGGATTATGGCTTGTGTGACATCTACATTTTTTTCCCTTAACATTAACGACATACATTCTATGGCGTTCTTTAAAGGGTAAGATGATGGGTTGCCGACAAGGAGATCTCTCTTTCCCTTATCTTTTTCAACTAATGGTTGGGAGATTTTTAGCTTTTCTCAATAAGACGGGTCCGCATGTCAGATTTGTTCCGTTTCCATAAACATTGTGAGGAGCTTGAAATTATTAATGTTTGTTTTGCGAATGATCTTTTCATCTTTGCTCGTGGAGATTTGGCTTTAGCTCGTGTCATTTTGGAATCTCTTGATGAGTTCAATTGGTTTTAGGTTCTTGTCCCAAGCATCCCAAAGAGTACGGCTTATTTTTGTAATGTGGTGCATCAGGTGAAGCTTGCTATTCTAAAAATTATGCCATTTTCTGAAAGAGAGCTTCCGGTTAAATATCTCGGGGTTCCCCTCATCTCTTCGAGGCTTTTAAATAAGGATTGTAAAATTCTTGTTGAAAAAGTTAAGAATAGAATAGGGATTGGTATGAACTAAGTTCTTTATTCTTTTACGCGGAAGCTTTAACTTTGTATCATTTTTTTTTAAGTCCGTTATTTCATACCAATGCATGTTTTTGGGTCCTCAATTTTCTTATGATCCCTCAAGGGCCATTATCTACGATATTCATCAGCTTGTCCGTGGGTTTTCTAGGTGTAAATGGTGAATTTAAGGGTGGTAAGGCTAAGGGTTTGACTTGGGAGACCATTTGCCTCCCTAAGGAGGAGGGTGGTCTTGATGTCTTTAATATTGCTTTAATGACTACATATATTTGGAACATTGTTTCTAATAAGGGAGTCCTTATGGGTTCGATGGATTCATACTTATAAATTGAGAGGTCGTTCTTTTTGGGACATCCCTTTCAAGGACGGTACGAGTTGAGAGATATTTCCAGAGAAGGCTTTAGTATAAGTACTAGTGTGGCTGAATTGGTGACGAATGGGTCATGGTCATGGCCTCAATCTTGGCTCCTCAAAGCCTCGGATTTAGGGCTGATCCCGGACCCTGTTCTTGATTTATCTAGGGCTGATGTTAGGCAATGACGTGATAATAATGGCTTATTTTTGGTGTTTTCTGTTGCTAAGGCTTGGGAAACGCTTCGACCAAGAGGAACTCAGGTTCCTTGGATCCGGATTGTGTGGTTTTCTCATGCTATACCAAGACACGCATTTCATCTTTGGTTAGTTATGCGAAATGGTCTTAAAACGCAGTTGAGAATGAGGCAATGGGATGTTGGTGTTGGTATCGACTTAAACCTGCTTTGTTATGCTTTGTGTGATTCTCTACCGGACTCACATGCACATCTTTTCTTTGAATGTCCTTTTTCGTCAAAGGTTTGGTTATATGTTCGTGAATTGGCTGGTATGGGGCTTATCCCTCCTATTATGCATGACATTATTTCTTATTTACAACCAATTAGTAAGAAGAGAACGGCTTTGAGTATTCTTGGGAAACTTATATTGGCTGCCTCGTCTTATTTTATTTGGTTGGAACGCAATAATAGAGTGTTTAAGCAGGTGAAGAAGTCGCCGGAAGATATTCGTGACATTATCATGGTTACGGTTCGTCTAAAGTTGCTTACTTTTCGCTTTAAGGATACCTCTATGGTTAATCAGCTACTAGCACGTTGGAAGATACCTAAGTCGTTTAGGCTTTATGGTTGAGTTTAGCTTGGTCCATGATGCTTGCTGCTCGTTCTTTCCATTGGCAGACTTGGAAGATTATTGATAGTATAGGCTTGTATTTGTATTGCTTATATACATATAGTTAGGCCTCGATGATTGTGGCATGTCACAATCGTGGTAGTTGGAAGTTCAAGCTCTTGTTTGAGGTTAATGTGGTACTTCAGCCACATTCCATTGTACTTTTTTTGTGGTGATTAATACAAATTTACCAGGGTAATCCCCTTTACCAAAAAAAAAGTTAAATAGCAAGTAGCTTTTTCATAAAGTCTTTTCATAGCTTATTTAGATTTCAAACTCCTTTGTGACTAAAGTTTTAGATAGAGCTTAGAATAAGCTTTCCATAGGTATAAGATAGCTGTCCATAAGGATCTGATTTCATGTTTTAAATAAGCTCAAAATTTTGTTATTAGTCGATTTTATAACCAGTTTGTGCAAAATGCTTAATTCTCTTTCTCAGCTTATGGTTTGTCATTTTAGCTTAAGTTTAGTACAAAGGGCTTATTAGGGTAATGTTATGCTAGTCATAGCTTATTTGATGTGGTTTGAGTATACTTTAGCTTATTAGTGAATTTGAACTTTAAGAAAAAAAATTAGTGTTTTGTTAAGCTTTTAAGCTGATTTCCAGCTTATTTTCTAATTTTCAAAAAAGTTGTTTTCACAAAAAGTGTTCATATTTAGCTGATTTAAAAGTTTGCTTTTAAAAGTTTTGAAAAATAAAAAAAGGGAAACCAAGGAAGTCATGGGTGAGCAAGGCTCGAACCCCTGACCTCAACTTCGTTTCAACCTTTTATAAACCTCAACACACACACCTCTCACCAACGTGCCCTTGGGACTTTTACGTCTAAAGTTGCATCATTTATTCCTATATCAACTTTTTGAGCTCTTTTTCTTATAAGCACTTCGAGTGCTATTAAGCTTTTTCCCGGCTTATTTTTTTTTGGGGGGTAAAGGGTTTCCCCGGTAAATATATTACACCAAAAAACATTTAAGTACAAAGGATGAGGGTGAAGTCCCTCATCTCATTTTACATTTTTCGTGAATTAATTTTGTTATAAACTTTAAAAAATCATAAAAATAGAAAAATAATCAAAAAAATATATTCTCTTTTTTTGAAAATTCATCTTTTACATTAGGACTTAGGAAAATTAGATTTGCTTTCGTAGGGTTAAAATTGCAAAATTTGGTTTTTTAAAGATGCGGATGAATCCCGTTCACGTTTTTAGTGTTTTTAAGCCCTTGTCACTTCCGTTTTTGGTCTAGTTTTCTTTGTTCTAGCATTTTAGTCAATTAAGATTTAAAAAATTCAAAAAGATTATTTTAGGATTTAATTTTGATAATTTATGGTTTTTAGGTCACGTTTTAGGATTCTCGGTTTGCGTTTTTAGTAAAATTTATTTTTCCTTTAATTGTTTTTAAGTGTTTGCCTTAATTTTCCCGTAGCTTTAGAAATCCAATCATAATCTTATTCCATTCAAGCATCGATTATCAAAACGACTCTCGATTTTCAATTGCATTCCTCGTTGGGGATAACGACCCGGGAATCATACTTCTGGTTTACTAAATTTGAGAGATTTTTGATTCTTATCCCTTATATTATTTTATATTTATATTTATATATATTTTAAAGGGTATAATCAATCAATTACAATCAGTTTTAGAGCATATAACATTGCGTGAGGACACGACAATCACTTAGTTTGGGGAATTTTGATATGTGAGAAATCACATATCCTTTTTATACCAAAAATGGCCCTAAAATGAACAAATTGTGCAAATTATGCGTGTATATTGCTTGTTTTGTCATTTGTGATGTGTAGGTACGGATATTGCAAAAATCACAAGAAAACGGTTAAAACCGGGCAAACACGAACACGGGAACGGATAGAGTGCACAAGAGCCGGAAATTTCTAGCAAAGGTCAACAAAGTCAACCTTGGTCAACCCTTGGTCAACTCACAAAAGACAAAAACCCTTAAAATACCTAAAATACCCTTAATGTTAAAACCATTTTCATTAGAAGCCCTAAATGCTTAACACCGTTAGTCCTTTTAATATAAAAGACTAACGGTCGTTATCTCTTTTATAACCTAAAACCCTTTTAAATTTTACCCGAACCCAAACCCTTATCCTGGCCCAAAACAATTTTTATAAATCCCGGGCCCAAGTCAAACACCCTTTTTAAACTCTCAGTCAAACAAACATGTATAAAGGCGCGAAGGGGTGAAACACTATTTACCATTCGTCCCCATATTTCACCCTGAGTAAAAATCGAGTAAAAATCCCATCAACCCTCGTTCCAACATTTTTTTTTGGGTTAAAGGGACTCAACCCCGGTAAAATATATTACACCAAAAAAGCGTTGAAGTACAATGGATATAGGTGGAGTCCTATATCACAGCCCGTTACATGGGCAACAACCATGCACATCAAGTGCAACAAACCAAACAACCTACATAAGAATGACATGCCACTCTTATGAATTACCAAATGAAGAACAATCGTCTTCATACAAACATAAACTAGGAAACTACCAAAGAACATAAAACATTACAAGCATAGTCTTCCTAGTCTAACTTGCCTCAATGGGAGACTTAACCGCACCCATCAAACTTCCTACTATGTATGTAGATAACGTAAAGATCATAATATTTGCGCTTCAAATCTGCCATAGACTTTCAATCGTCCTCAGAACCGACCTTCCAAGAAACGAACTTCCATTCGTCTTCATGCCACCACATTAGACGAAACAACCCAGATAGCAAGTCGTATGCTAACACATCGACCGCTACAACCAAGTTTGAATCAACTGATGAACCAATTCCATACTCGTGATTCAAAACCATACAACCAAAACGCGTGATACGTTAGTTGTATATCACACGTGCCCAACAAAGAAGAGTTGACCACATGATAACCAAATACAAGCAATCACTCTTAAAAATGTAATAAAAAAAGATTACCAACCCTGCAAAATAAGCGCCGTAATTGTTGCATACATCCAAACCATGTTGAAACATCATGTGACCTCCACATGGTAATAAACAAAACGAAACCCTAACAAGCTAGGGTAATGATACAGCCGACTCTCCCAATTCTTAACAACAAACAAGCACTCAAACGTGCCACTTCCAATCAAGAGCCCTCCAGACACACAAACCGACACCATGCCACGTCCAACTTATGATCGATGCCTACAATAGATATCAATCACTCCTAGTGCTGCAAAGATACCACTCTAAAACCACGGATAGAGAAGCATACATGAATAACATCAGCCACCAGGACCCCCATGACTCATCGCGCTACTGATCTTAAACAAAAAGCATGATAAAGGTCGATCCAGTCACTAAATATCCTTGCAAACACCAAACCCTAATAAAGGGTTATATGATCATATTGCAAAGATTAACATCGCGATGAGCAGAAACAACCAGCCAAACGACAATATTATAAAACCCTAATAAAAGAGTTTACAAATACGATCACATGCCACCACAAAAACATAATCCAAAAAAGATACGTGTACAATACTAGGATCATAACCCATAGAAATCACCACGACCCCTCCAAAAATAAATAAATAAAACCCTAAAAAATAGGGTTAGGGTCAATCGCAGATGCAAGGACGATAACCTAAAAAAACAAACTATAACAAGGCTCAGATCCAACCCTCCCCAAGAAAGTATATACTTTTAAAACGATTGCATATCATATAAATCCAAGAGTGATGCTAACAATCACCGAATGAATCATTGATGATAGAGAGGCGATTTAAAAGGATATTATGAACGGAAAAATAGGGGGAGGGGTGGCCAGAAATTGCCCCCTAAAGGGGAGAGCCCCTCGTTCCAACATGGTAATAAAGATTCTGAGTACTAAGCTACACCTCAGCAAAGCAAAACGTCACCAAAGCTTCTCATTGGCCAAGACATCACAAGGAATGACACGCGAGATATCAAACTAACACACCAAAAGATGGAATTTTACACTAAATCAAGGCCAAAAGAAGCACAAAGCCTCTAACACAAGGATTGCCACGCTGGCAATCTGTGTGATCACATTTTGATCTAACGGCTACAAGAGGGCATCCAATGATTGCAAAAAATAAAGGGCCAAGATTAGAAGTCAAGGGGAGCGTGTGTAGAAGTCTAGATCCTTCTCTCCAGGCCTATAAATACAAGACCTCTCTCACTCACAACGGATCATCTAGGAGTAGTTTTTAAAAGTAGCTTAATATAGATTTTAGTGTAATTTCTTAAATATAATTTTTAGCTTATTGTTTTTAATACATGTAATCTTCTATTTTCATTAGTTTGTAATCAGTTTCATTAATAAATAAAAGTTCGTTTTCATTTAAGCTTAATGTGCAATTCATGTTTTCACTTAAAAGCAATATAGTATAATCATGCTCTCTACTGTTTAAATAAGCTCAAAAAAGCTATCATTCTAACAAATAAGCTAGTATTCACTTAGTTAAGCTTTTCAAAAAGCTTAACTAAGTTTATTAAGACTCAAATCCTCTCATAAATTACCATAGCTTTTATGGAAGGGAAGCCAATAAGGGATGGGCTTCCAGGACCACACCAGCTTATCCTTGGATAAGCTGGAGCTTGTTGAATAGCTCTTGGAGCATTTGTAAGCCTTGTTTAAGCAAAGGCTATTGTAAGTTCTTATTTTTCCATTTATAGCTTTAGTATTGCATAATTAGCTTAATCTGCTTAATAGTTGCTTATTTCTGCTTAATCTAGTTTAATTGTGCTTATTGTAGTATTTAATTATTTATTGTGTTCTCTTGTTAGTTTAAATCCTAGTTAGCTTTAAAGTAGTATAAAACAGTTAAAAAAAAATAAAAAAGGGAAGAGGGGAAGTTGTGGGTGAGCAGGACTCGAACCCACAACCCTCAACTCCTCAACCTTTATAAGCCTCAACACACACACCCCTCACCAACGTGCCCTTGGGACTTTTACGTCCAAGTTTGCAAACACAATCCTTTTACCCCCTTTTTGACTCTTAGTTATAATAAGCATTTCGAATGCTTATTTGATTTTTCCCGGCTTATTTAGTTTAGCACTTGAGGATTTCTCATTTTTCCTGCATCCTGCTTATCATGAACTATTTTTATAAAAAATTTAGGATTTTTAGCTTAAAGTTTTATATTTTTCGCGAATTAATTTTGTTAAAAACTTTAAAAAATCATAAAAAATAGAAAAATAATTAAAAAAATAATGTTCTTTTTAAAAAATTTCTTTTATCATATTCTAGGCTTCTCTTAGGTTTGATAGTTACTTCTGTTTAGGAGTTAATATTTTGAAAGTTTATTTTTTAAAGAACGGGATTCGATCCCCGTTCTCGTTTTCTTCGTTTTTAAGCTTTAATTTCTCTCGTTTTAGAATTTCCTTAGCATTTTCTTTTAGTTAGTCAAATAGGATTAGAAAAAGTTTAAAAAAGAATTTAGGGTTTAATTTTAGTTCAATCACTTATTTGTCGCGTTTTCTTAATCCAGTTAACGTTTTTCGTAGTTAGCTTTAATTGGGTTCTATTTGCTCTCTATTAAGATTTTAGAAAACAATCATTTTCGAACCATTCAAGTCATTGTCCAAATAACAAACGAGGTCTCAATTTCATAAGTCTTTGGGAAAACGACCCGGTAATCACTTACCGGTTAAACGTGTAGTATTTTTGTAAGATTTTTCCTACTACCTTTGTCCTCAATGGTAGTTTTGGAATTTTCTATAACTTTGGTATTTTTTATATATATACTATCTTCGTATCAAAATTTTTTTGGCGCCTGATGCTGGGGGACTTGTGATTATGATTCCTTCGTTTGAATTTGTCAATCATGATTTGAAGAACCTTTCGTCTTCGAAAGTTACGCTTTTGAAAAAAAATCAAAAATAAAAAAATTTCATAAGATATAAAAGTAAAAATTTTTTCTTTGCTTTTTATATAAGTAGAAGTGAAATAAATACAAAAAGGACAAAATATATTTGCTATTTCGGATTTTTCCGATTTTATTTTTTGTTCTCTTACTACTAAAATAACATCAATTAATTCTCTTACTAGAGAATTTGTGAATATTTCATCAATAAGTTCCCGAACTTAAGATTCAAAAATTTACCGTCTTGTGTACACTTACGAAAAAAGGGAGCACCATTTTTGTGAAATAAGCTATTAGGAGGGTTGTTCCACGGAACTACGACCCGAAGGGATAAACGTTTTTAAGGCGATTCGCTCCACTAGTTCTCCCGTTTGCAATTTTATCGTACAGGGAGTTACCTAAGTTTGTTTGATTATTCGGTGACAAACAAAAATATATATTATTATATATATAAATAATATATTTTTCTCTCTTTTATTGCGTTTGATTTTTTTTTTAGAGATGCGCATAAAAATCCATAATTTTCCAAGTTTAGCCCGTAACCATTTCGAGACGTCGAAATAGAGGACGTGCTCCAAACATAGTCGAACCCGAGCTTCGTACTATCGTTTGAAGTTTGGCACCAAAGGCGGATCGTACCATGGGAAGAGCTACTCGTGCACCCACGGAAGGTGTTTTTTTATGGAGAAAGCTTCGTTTTACCAGAAATTAATGCGGATCATTTTGAGATTAAAACAAATTTGTTACAACTAGTTCAAGCTAGCCCGTTTCACGGTTATGAGAGGGAAAATTCCCACGCTCATATTAATAGTTATAAAAGTATGACCTCGACTTTACGGTTTAGAGATGTGCCAAACGATGTGTAATTAAAGCTAATGATTGTTTCCATACTTCAATCGGAGGGGAGGGCGACGCTAAAGTTTGGTTCGAGAAAGATACACCTAATTATATCTTGTTTTGGGAGGATCTCGTTAACCAAATTTGCTGAAATCAATTTTTCTCTCCTTCGAAAACCACTCACTTAAAGGAATGAAATTTCTCGTTTTAACAAAAATTCGAGGAAGGACTTTTAGTGGAAAGCTTGGGATTTCGATTTAAGGAAAGGCTTTAGAGCTTGTCCCCACCACGGATTTACGAAGTTAACTCAAGTTGATACATTCTATAACGGTTTAAACGAGAATATCAAGACTCCTTAAATGCCGCAGCGGGTGGACTATCTTTTGAGTTTAAGACGACTAGAGAGGCTTTGAAAACAATGAGAATAATAAAAGTTCGTTATTTTACGTTATAAATCCGAAATGTTTCTAGAATGAATACGACTTCTAGGGAAAGTGTTAGTAAAACGGATGAAAGAATTGATAAGCTTGTGGACCAACTTTCGACCTTAGTCGAGATTGTTTCTAAAAAAGTTCTCACTCCCGCTCCGATTAAAGCGGTTGAGGAATTATGTGTTACTTGTAGTGGGCCTCATGATGTACAGTGTCCTCAATATACGGATAACAATCAATCTAGTGTTTGTGCGGCAACGGGTTCTTACAATCAAGTTAACCCTCCAAATCGTGTTAGTAACCAAATGGCACCACCCGGTTTTGCTCCGGTTTAAAACAATGGTCAAAATAGGTATAATCAAAAAATCATGGTCTAGGGATAATTTTTAATCGGGGAAGGTAATTTTCCATGGAAATCAAAGGTTTTCAAGCTTCAAAATTTATGCTCCAATTTTTCAAATTCCAGGATTTCAAAAATCAACATTTTCAAGTTCGTTATAATCAAGTTCAACAAGAGTTTTCAAATGAGTTTTCAAGTTACAAGAGAACTAATGATCAAATGATGAGAAACATGCAAAATCAAATCAACTCGTTGAAAGGAGACTTTAAGAATGAAATTCAAAACACGATGAAGACTCAACAAGCCGTCTTGATGAATCAACAAAATGTTTTTCAAACTAACTTGCAAAATATGTTAAGTGGATTCTTTCAAAACCAAGCCTCAACTTCGGGTACTCTTCCGAGTAATACCATTTCAAACCCGAAGGGTGAGATGAAAGCGATCACTACTCGAAGTGGTGTTGCTTACGAGGGACCCTCGATTCCTACTAATCCTTCTCCTAAAAAGGTAGTGGAACGAGAAACCGAGGAGACAACGGATAAAGAGCAAACAAATTTCCAAGGAAGTACCGCTCACATCCCACCTCCGGTTAACCCTATTCCGATTTCGGAACCCGATGTTTCGAAGACTTTACCTAAGCCAAATATTCCATATCCTTCGCGTCATAATGATCAAAAATCCCTTGACAAAGCTTCGAATCAAATGGAGAAGATCTTTCAAATCTTTCAAGATTTGCGCTTCGACATTAGCTTCGTGGATGCTTTACTTTTGATGCCAAGATTTGCTCCTACGATTAAGAGTTTGCTCATGAATAAGGATAGTTTTTTGAGTTAGCTAAGATACAGTTTGAACGAGAAATTGCTCGGCGATGCTTCTCAAAAAAAGCTTCACGACAAAGCTTGGAGATCGGCAATTTATTATTCCATTAATTTCCCGGAATCTGGATGTATGTCACGCCTGGCCGATCTTGGCTGCGAGCTATTACAATCGTATGCCTTTCCATTTGGAAAGGCTTTCCCTACTCCGAACTTACACCAAATGCGAATGGACTTTAGAATAGCGGATCGACCATTAATCGTCTAAAGGAGTCGCGAAGGATGTTTTTGTCAAAGTTGGTGTTTGCACTTTCTACCAATTTTGTTGTTGTTGATTTTGAAGCCGATCCTCGAGTACCTCTCATACTTGGGAGATCCTTTTTGAGGACCAGTCGTGCTTTAATTGATGTGTACGAAGGAGAACTTATTTTAAGGGACGGGGATGAACGATTAATTTTTCATGTCGATAAGCATCCTCAAAAGCATGCAAAAGAGTCGATTAAAATGATTAATTTCATTAAGGATAGTTTTGGAGAAGTTTTAAGATTGAAGAAATCAAATCATTTTTCAAGTGGCAGTATCACTCCGTTTTCTTATTCTTGTCCTAGTCTCACATCTTTTGATACTAGTGATTCTCTTTTTGAGGAGTTCATCGATGAACTCGCTCTTCTTGACCCATTTCCACCGGGAAATGAGGATGTTGATGTTGAAGCCGAACTTAGAGAAATTGAATTGTTGCTTAACCGTGATCCATCAACAAATTTTTCCCTAGGAATTACACATTTGGTTTCCTAAATCCAGAAAGGTTACCACGGGACCTTCTCTAGTTTGCTTACCTCCACCGGGAGATGAATGTGAGTGTGCTCGTCCTTTCTTACTTGTCTTAGTTTCTCTTACGGTGAGACGGCTTCCTCGAACGTAAAAATTACTCGATATAATACTAGCCTTGGCTATTCCGGATGGAAGTCAACAAAACAAATGGTAATTCATATCAACAAAATCAAAAATATAGTTACAACTGCTCTTATTATAAGAGACAAAATACATCAAAAAACATATTCGGGAAAGCGTAAATCGCGTCATTCTCAAACGAAAGAGTTTAAACGAAAGATCAACCCAAATCTTAGTTTGGTGATCATTTTAACAAAACAAGGCGTACACCGCTATTCTAGACCAAAACATACACCAATAATCAAAACCAATATATATATATATATATATATATATATATATAAATATACGTCATTATCTAAAACCAAAATACCCATCAATATCTAAAAACTAAAATGCACATGTCGCCCTTCTAGAGTACTCATGACCCTATTAACGCATTATAGCACCATTACACATAACCACATAATCATATAAGCACATATTCGCCTATTCGTCATTTTTAAATGACTTTATATTTCTACCTAGCTCATCATCACGCTTAGCAACAATCATGCATGTTTTCCATAAGTTTTAGCAAAATAACCGTGCTTACTTAATAGGAAGCCTTAGCAATGGTTATGCTCATCACGTAGGTTCATACCTAACCGATTAGATTGCTCATTATACCGAGCTTGCTAGATGGCCAACCTTCTTGGAAATGATCTCGACTAAATCACGGCTAGACTTTTGGCCAACCATAGTCAAGCTTGTGGGTTAACAAGCCACAATTGACAATGGACTATCTGGCTTGCTCACTTCTTAAATCAACCTAAATCTACATCCGATAAGTACACTCACGTTCTAAGCCGTATCACGGCAACACAAAAGCGTTCTAAATGCTTACTACCATTCAAAAGCACATAGCACTTAAGACACATAAAGCACATAATTCGGCGACGATAATCCTGCTAGAAAACACATATTGTCGAAAGACAAGTTGAAAACAATCAAGAAAATAATTGAGCATCATGGGCTCGTTGCTCGTCCGACGAAAAATAAAATAAAAATTTCAACGTTTCCACACTGCGACTAGCATAGTTGAATCGGTCCTGATGCATCGTATCGAATCCTAGATGACTCAACAAATCAAGTCGAGATAATTCACACACATTCCTAATTCAATACTGATTGATCTTGACTCAACCCTTTTTTAAATATATATAAATAAATATAAAATATACTTATAAATATATAATATAAGGATAAGAATCAAAAATATCTCAATGTAGTAAACCGTGAGTATGATTCCCGGGTCGTTATCTCCAACGAGGAATGCAAATGAAAGTCGAGAGTTGTATTGATAATCGATGCTTGAATGTAACAAGATTATGATTGGATTTCTAAAGCTATGGGAAAATTAAGGAAAACACTTAAAAACAATTAAGGGAAAAACAAATTTTACTAAAAGCGCAAACCGGGAATCCTAAAACGCGACAAATAAGCAAGCATACTAAAATTAAACCATATATGAGTTTTTAAACTTTTTCTAATCCTATTTGACTATTTGAAAAGAAAACGCTAAGGAAATTCTAAAACGAGAGTGATTAAAGCTTAAAAACGAAGAAAACGAGAACGGGGATCAAATCCCGTTCTTTAAAAAAATGAGATTACAAAATATTAACCCTATGAAAGTAAATTTAAAACCTAAGCCTAGAATATGATAAAAGAAAATTTTATAAAAAAAGAATTTTGTTTTTTTTCATTATTTTTCTATTTTTATGACTTTTTAAAGTTCTATTACCTAAAATCTACTTGTGAACAAAATTTGAAATTCTAAAAACTATTTTTACGTGCTCATTTTTAAACTAGAAATTAGGTACTTGGCTTTTTATGACTGCTGATGCAGTTGACATGTAAACTACTAAAACTTTAAAGCTAACAAATGCAGGCATAGAAAACTATCTTCTACTCTAATAGAACACTTAAGCAACTATAAATCCACTAAGTTTAATAGCTAGAAACAATTAAAACCTAATAAGCTTAAGGATCTGAGCTTTCACTAACAGATTCTAATGACTACTTATGAATGATGATTAAAACTGATTAATCCTAATAACAACTTTAAATCCTATCAATATAAACCAAAATATAGAGTTTGCATTTAATTTAAAAGACTAAATGGTTACAAGCAGTTCTGACTTTGCTTGAACCAAACACCCCTTTAACTTGATCAATCCCATTTTTAGCTTATAGATTTAAGATTTAAAGAACAAAATTCAAATCCAGGTAGTAATAAGCTATAATAAGACCTAATGAACATATTAAAACTACTAAATAAGCAGAATTGATAAGCTACAAGATTATGCTAATATTTTTGGCTTTTTTAACTATTTTATACTACTATAAAGCTAACTAAGATTTAAACTAACAAGAGAACACAATAAGCAATTAAATACTACAATAAGCACAATTAAACTAGATTAAGCAGAAATAAGCAACTATTAAGAAGATTAAGCTAATTATGCAATACTAAAGCTATAAATAGAAAAGTAAGAACTTACAATAGCCTTTTCTTTAACAAGGCTTACAAATGCTCCAAGAGCTGTTCAACAAGTTCCATCTTATCCTAGGATAAGCTGGTGTGGTCCTGGAAGGCCATCCCTTATTTGCTTCCCTTCCATAAAAGCTGTCGTAATTTATGAGAGGATTTGAGTCTTAATAAACTTAGTTAAGCTTTTTGAAAAGCTTAACTAAGTGAGTACTAGCTTATATGTTAGAATGATAGCTTTTTTTGAGCTTATTTAAACAGTAGAGAGCATGATTATACTAAATTGCTTTTAAGTGAAAACATGAATTGCACATTAAGCTTAAATGAAAATGAACTTTTATTTATTAATAAAACTGATTACAAACTGATGAAAACAGAAGATTACATGTATTAAAAATAATAAGTTGAAAATTATATTTAAGAAATTACACTAAAATCTATATTAAGCTACTTTTTTAAAAACTACTCCTAGATGATCCGTTGTGAGTGAGAGAGGTCTTGTATTTATAGGCTTGAGAGAAGCTTCCGGGCCTTCTTCATACGCTCCTCTTAGCTTTGATCATCACCCTTTATTTATTGCCAATCATTGGATGCCCTCTTGTAGCCGTTAGATCAAAATGTGATCACACGGATTGCCAGCATGGCAATCCTTGTGTCAGAGGCTTTATACTTCTTTTGCCTTGATTTAGTGTAAAATCCCATCTTTTGGTGTATTAGTTTGATATCCCGCGAACGGGCCGTGATGAGGGATTTCACCCCCATCCGTTGTACTTCAACGCTTTTTTAGTGTAATGCATTTTAACGGGGTATTGATTCCCTTTTACCAAAAAATAGTTTGATATCCCGCGTGTCATTCCTTGTGATGTCTGGCCATTGAGAAGCTTTGGTGACGTTTTGCTTTGCTGAGGTGTAGCTTAGCACTCGGAATCTTTATTACCATGTTAGAACGAGGGTTGATGGGATTTTTACTTGATTTTTACTCAGGGTGAAATATAGGGACGAAGGGTGAATAGTGTTTCACCCCTTCGCGCCTTTATACCTGTTTGTTTGACTGAGAGTTTAAAAAGGGTGTTTGACTTGGGTCCAGGATTTATAAAAATTGTTTTGGGCCAGGATAAGGGTTTGGGTTCGGGTAAAATTTAAAAGGGTTTTAGGTTATAAAAGAGATAACGACTGTTAGTCTTTTGTATTAAAAGGACTAACGATGTTAAGCATTTAGGGCTTCTAATGAAAATGGTTTTAACATTAAGGGTATTTTGGGTATTTTAAGGGTTTTTGTCTTTTGTGAGTTGACCAAGAGTTGACCAAGGTTGACTTTGTTGACATACAGTGCTCTTAGAGCTCGAGTGTCCACAACCGCTCTTGTGCATTCTATCCGTTCCCGTGTTCGTGTTTGCCCGGTTTTAACCGTTTTCTTGTGATTTTTGCAATATCCGTACCTACACATCACAAATGACAAAACAAGCAATATACACGCATAATTTGCACAAGCTAACGGTGTTATTGGTTTAGGGATTTTTTGTGAAAATGATTTAACAATAAGGGCTATTTTGGTATTACAAGGGTTTTTTCATTTTGTGGTTGACCAAAGCTTGACCATGTTGACTTTTGTTGACCATTTGCTAGAAAACTTCCGGCTCTTGTGCACTCTTTCCGTCTCGTGTTTGTTTTTGCCCGGTTTTGGTTGTTTTCTTGTGATTTTTGCAATATCCGTCCCTACACATCACAAATGACAAAACAAGCAATATACAAGCATAATTTGCACAATTTGATCATTTTAGGGTCATTTTTAGTATAAAATGGATATGTGATTTCTCACATATCAAAATTCCCCAAACTAAGTGATTGTCGTGTCCTCACGCAATGTTATATGCTTTAAAACCAAATACTCCAAAACCTCCCCAAACTAATCCTTTGAAAAGTAGCAAAGTCTTTTGTGGGGAAAGTTAAGAAATCACAAATTTTAAAACACCCCGTTTTCCCATTTTTCAAAACTTTTCATTTTTATGATTTTCATAATTTACAACTTACAACTTATTGTGTGACATAATGTATTGCTTTCATTATTCATTGATAACTTTTAGGATCACAGAACAAAAAGCACAAAAAGTGTCCAAATGGATAAATTCATCGTCCCCGACTTTCACTCCTCCAAGCCAAGCTTAAAAACAAGATCATTGTAAAATACAAGTTATGATGCTAACACTACTCATAAAAGCTAATTGTGTACTTACTTTTCCTCCCTTATTCCTAATTTCCTCTAAGGATTTTATTATTATTATTGGTGACAAATAAATTATGTCCTTATTAATAAAGTAAACCCGGTTTAGACCATTAATAGTTTGAAATCCTTTCCTAAAGAGACGATGTGGTGAAAATAAAGTCCACATTAAGGTTCTAAATTCACATGATTTAGGGGTTATCCTTTTTATTTCATCTGAAACAACTCAACTACGAGTCCAGAGACGGAGGCTTTATTTAGATAACCCCGGAGTCGAAATTTGGCTTTATTCTTCTTATTATTATTATTATAGCAACATTATTAAACCTTGGTCCTTTAAACAACTGCCACATCGGTTGTGAGCCGGCAAGATGCAGCAAACTTTTATCAGTCTCGGATTATTATTACTATGTGCCTTATTTAGAAGACTGCCACATCGGTTGTGAGCCGGCAAGAGGCAGTAAACTTTTATTAGCCCACAGTTTTTATTATTATTATTACCTCTACCCTTTAAACGACTGTCACATCGGTATGCGAGCCGACCATGATCCAGAAGTCTTATTTTGGCTTCAGTTTATTACATAATTATTATTATTATAGCCAAATTTCAAGTCCTGTGGTCTTTTAACAACTGCCACATCGGTATGCGAGCCGACCATGGTCCAGGAGTCTATTTCCCCACAACACTGACAAAACCTCGATGTGTACCTTACTTTCACCAGAAGGAATCTCTACGAAGTGATCTAAACTAAGAATCGCAAAAACCAAAGAAACTTTATTTATTCAACAATTATATAACGTTTATTAAGCTGATGGGAGCAAAAAGCCACAATTAACCTTTATGAGCCTTAAAGAAATCCAACTATTCTATGTTTAGCATCAAAACTTATACTCTACTCTATCATCTCTTGTTCTTCACAATTTAAAATTTCTAATAAAGAAACTCGTGAATACTTAGCCTAGCGAATTAAGATCGGCACTTTAACAAGTCACATAGACTGGCAACAATCTTAATTCTAATAAATCGATCTTCGCATATTTAAAATCAATTATGGGAACTTGCAAAGTCTTGACTTTTTTAAGCTAGACTTGCGTTTTATAGCTCCTTGTATAAAAGATTAGCAAAATCAATCTATTTATATGTTAAGGAGAAAGCTAAGATATAAAACCGGTCGGGTCAAAATTTACTTTTCGTTCTCACTAATGAAAAACCTACATTCGTGTCAAAACACTTATATTTTTTTTATATATATACTATGAACAATAAACTAGATATTAAGACTTAAAAATTTAAATTTTTTGCGGGAAAACGGGGTACGTGAGAACAACGGGCAAAGGTAGGTAAGATCATATCGAAGATATACTACCCCATACTAAAATTAAACATTGTCCTCAATGTTTCCTAGTCTAAGGCTTAAAAACCCCATACTAGAACTCAAAAAGTCGAATGCATAATCCGAGCATGGAGAAAGTATCACACAAATCTTAAGCCATTTATCAAGTATGCTAAAAGATAGATGTTAGTCCATAATAATCTAGGATATCAAAGACACGGGTTGCCTCCCGAGAAGCGCTTAATTTTTTGTTCACCGAGTCCTTGATCCTGAATCTATCCCCCATACTGAGTTTGAGGCCAGGGGGAAAGAAATGGAGATACGGTAACATCCAAGTGAGGAATGTCCCCACCAGAAATCAACATCGTGGGCTCTTAGAAAAATTAGAAATGATTTCGCCATGATGAGATAAGAGAGGAGAAATGAGAATACCAGGATTAAACACTTTGTCCTCATTTTCGGACGAAAACGGAAGCAAAAGGTCAAACACTGGACAAAGAGGATCATGGATGAATGAGATAGAAAATTTCATACCCCTGATTTTTTTTAAAAAAAAATCCTCTCGGATTAGAAACTTCAATGAATATCCCTGGATCAAAAATTTTGTTTCCAGATCCGAGGGAATCATGAGAAGGAGTGAAGTCCAAATCCGGATCAAAGGTAGGAAGGGTGGGCAAAATATTAGGCATAAGAACATAGTGTTCAGAAATACCCTTCACCACTTTGGTAGTCACAACACCCGTATCGGGCTCAAAATCAAAACAAATCTCAACATCCGATGGTTTCGGAGGAGGACGAGAAGATGACGGATCATAAAAATGATCAAGGTTAGATGACTCATTTTCGGGAAGGGGAAAGGAATCATTATTAAGCAATTCTTCAAGAAAACGAATATCCCCTTCCGAGTCATAATCGTCGTCCTCAATGCCCGGTGGCATTCGAATCGAGCTTAATCAAACAATAAGCACTTTTGAAAAAGAAAAGAAAAGAAAAGAGATTAAAAGATGAAATAAGCAAAAGCTTATTTAAATAATATGAGCTTAGATCTAAATCTAATAAGCCAAAGGAAGACTTATTCGAAGTAAGAAATAAGCTAGGAGAAAGCTAGAAGCAACAATAAGCCAAAATAAGCTTAAAAAGAAAAAAGAAGAAAATAGAGGATTAGAAAAAGAATAAGCCATAAGAAAATAAGCACTTCAATCTTCAAAACATCTTCATTAATAAGCTAAAAAGAGTGGATTACAATAAGCTAAATAAGCTATAAACGTCTTTACAATAAGCAAACTAATAAGTTAAAAGATATAAAAATAAGCTACACTACTCCTACACTATATTGAAAATAAACAAAATCTAACACCCCAAATGAATTTCCCTACGTCTGTATTTATAATCACCATGTGGGAGGGGCATTTTTGTCCTTTCAGTATCCCACCAATCACTGCACAGAACTAAGGGTATCAATGTCCTTTGGCTTCGGAGGGCGCGTCCATGAAATTTCCAAGGAAGTTGCCATACATGCCAATCATTGCCATCCACCCCCCCCCCCCCCCCCCCCCCCCCCCCCCCAGCACCCCGCCCGGCCCCCGCTGTAAGAAACATGATCCACCAATGGCTTGTGCCACGTGTTTCCCTCTATAATTCTCCCGTACCTGCAATACAATGAACAACACCTCTTACCCAATATTAGATGACCACATGGTAGCCCGTCTGATTGGCCATCTACCATGACGTGGCAAGCCACCGTGGCATCCACATATAAATTCAACCGCCGGTTAATCCACGCCCCGAAATCAATGACCGTGCAACGCCGGTTAAAACAACACCGGTTCAAGACCACCGGTCAACGTGGTCACTGGATGGCGGTCAATGATGGCCAGCGACGGTCAACTGTGGCGGTCACCAGCCGGACCACCGGTCAATCACTGTCGCCACCGGATCAACGGTGGTTAACCGCCAATAAACAGCCTTGGTCTGTCGGTCGTGGGCCGGGTCAGGTCGGGTCATGGGCCAGGTCAAGATCGGTCGGCCACGTGTCAACTGCCACGTCAGCAGGTGGGACCCACTAGCTGACGTGGCAAGCCACGTGGCGCTGACGTGGATATGAGGGGATAATACCCTCAGCAGATTCGAACACGGGACATCTTGGGTAGAAACCGGGCGTCATTGGTAGGGAGCGCTTTCGCTTCAACCCATTTTGACAAGTAATCGATGGCCACGAGTATGTACTTGTTCCCTCGTGAAGACGGGAACGGCCCCATGAAATCGATGCCCCACACGTCAAAGATTTCGCAAACTTGGATAGAATTTTGTGGCATTTCATCACGTTGCGAAATTTTTCCTTGACGTTGACAAGTGTTACATCGGGTGACCAAGTCATGGGCATCTCGGTAGATTGTGGGCCAATAAAATTCTGAGTCAAAAACCTTTTTGGTGGTGTAGTTGGCACCGTAATGTCCCTCGGTGGGTCCACCATGGCAAGCTATGAGGATATCAATTGCTTCTTGGCCCGAGACACACCGCCGGATCACTTGATCCGCACATATTTTGAACAAATAGGGGTCTTCCCAAAAGTAATGTTTAACATCCTTGAAAAACTTGTTCTTTTATTGGGATGACATCCCTTTAACAATGAAATTCCCCGCGTAGTAATTTGCAAAATGGGCAAACCATGGGGTACTTGAGTCACCACGAAAAGTCACCATATTAAGTGTCTCGAGAGGAAACGTTTCATTTATCTCCTTTGGGTCGAGCACATTTTCATAAGGATTTTCTAATCGGGAAAGATGATCGGTCGCGAGATTCTTGGCTCCTTTTGTGTCAATTACTTTAAATTTGAACTCTTGAAAGAGGAGAACCCACCGGAGCAATCTGCCTTGGTCATTGTTTTACTAGCATAGTGTATAGGCCTAAAGTGCTTTTCATGATGTTGCCCCAAGACCGCACCTATGGCAAAGTCGCTTGCATCGCACATAAGCTCAAAGGGTAAGTCCCAGTCGGGGGCAATCAATATTGAAGCTTTGATAAGTTTTTTCTTTAACATTTTAAAAGCTTGAATACATTCATCGGAGAAGATGAACGAAGTATTTTTCTCAAGAAGATGAGTCATCGGTCGGGAAATTTTGGAAAAATCCTTAATGAACCGTCGGTAGAAACCGGCATGACCGAGAAAACTCCGAACACCCTTGACGGTGGTGGGATGAGGTAACTTAGCAATCACATCGACTTTGGCTTTATCGACCTCAATCCCATTTTTTTAAATCTTATGGCTAAGGACAATACCTTCTTTAACCATAAAATGACTTTTTTCCCAATTTAGACAAAGATTGGTGTCTTCACACCTTTTGAGCATCTTGTCCACACGAGAGAGGCAATTTCTGAATGAATTCCCAAAGACCGAGAAGTCGTCCATGAAGACTTCCATCATTTTTTCGATCATATCATGAAAGATAGCCATCATACACCTTTGGAACGTGCCCGGTGCATTGCATAAGCCGAAAGGCATGCGACGATAGGCGAACGTTCCATAAGGACACGTGAATGTGGTCTTTTCTTGATCATGAGGGTCGATGGGAATTTGAAAGTAACCCGAGAAACCATCGAGAAAACAATAGTACTCGTTTCCCGCTAATCTCTTAAGCATTTGATCCATAAACGGTAGTGGAAAGTGGTCTTTACGGGTGGCTTCATTTAACTTTCGGTAGTCAATGCATACACGCCAACCCGTAACCAATCGAGTAGAAATTAACTCGTTTTTATCATTTTTAACAAGGGTAAAGCCACCTTTTTTCGGTACGCAATGTACGGGGCTCACCCAAGGACTATCCAAGATTAGGTAAATTAATCCGGCGTCAAGAAGTTTTTCAACCTCCTTTTTAATGACATCGTGGATTTTCAGATTCACCCGTCTTTGGTGTTGAACCGCCGGTTTGTAGTCCTCTTCCATAAGAATCTTGTGAGTACAAAATTCCGGGTTAATACCCTTAATGTCGGAGAGTTTCCAAGCGATGGCTCGCTTGTGTGACTTCAAAACCTTTATGAGAGCGGCTTTTTCCTCGACACTCAAGTCTTTAGCAATTATGACGGGCAACTTGTCGTCACCCTCCAAAAATACGTACTCAAGATGAGGAGGTAAGTCCTTGAGTTTGACCTCGGGAGGTTCATCAATTGAAGATTTATCATTTTTAGCTTCACAAACTTTAAGTTCTTTTCGAATTTCAGGCAAATAATTTCCTTGAGTGGGAGGGGGTAATGATGGATCATCATTTAGAAATGCTTCAAGAAGAAGAATATCCCCCTCTGGGTCATAATAAGAGTCATTAACTTCCGATGAAGTTGGATCATCTTCGAGAGTAAGGAAAGCGTCGACTTCCTCGAGAAGAAAATCACTATCCCCGAAGGGAGTGAGGGTCGGAGAAGAGGTAGAAACGATCGGGTCATAATAAGGAGTGGGATTGCCACTCGCGATAACATCGGAGAAACCGAGAACTTCTTAAGAATACTCCTCACAAGCCATATCAATGATGTCGATTCGGTTAACCGAATTATCATCATAATTACAGGAGTATCTCGAAGTTTGATCAAGATTGAATGTTACGGCTTCTTTTCCAATACGAAGAGTCAATTCTCCTTCGTAAACATCAATCAAAGCACGTCCGGTCTTTAAGAAGGATCTCCCAAGAATTAGGGGAACTCGAGGATCGGCATCAAAGTCTACAACTACAAAGTCGGCCAGGAACTTGAACTTTCCTACTTTTACGTAGACATCTTCGGCGATACCGATTGGTTGGGTAATCGAACGGTCCGCAAGTTCAAGAGTCATACAAGTAGGAGTGAGCTCTGGAAGAGAATGCTTTTTCCACACAGATATTGCCATGAGATTAATGCTAGCGCCAAGATCGGCCAAAGCTAAGCACTCATCCATTCCGGGAAAATCACACGGTATGAGAAATTTGCCAGGGTCTCCAAGTTTTTCGGGTAACTTTTTGAGGAGAACCACCGAGCAATGCTCATTTAACGGAGTTCTTGCCAATTCAAACAATTTTCCTTTGTTACTAATTAAACTCTTAAGTGTCGAAGCAAATTTAGGCATGAGAATCAAAGCATCCGCGAAGCTAATGTCGAAATACAAATCTTGAAAGATTTGGTAAAATTTCTCAATTTAATTGTTATCTTTTTTGCGGATCTTTTGGTCACTAAGTCTAGACGGATATAGAATTGATGGTTTCGGGTTAGGCATTGGAGCACTAACGGGAGCAACAACGGGCTCAGAATTTGGTACTTGGGGTTGAACTTGGACAACCGGAGGTTGGACGTCTTCGGTACTTCCGTTATTAGTAGGAGGCATCATGTCCTTTGTCACCTCGGTTTCACGTTCCACTACTTTAGGAGGAGAAGAAGAAGTAGTAGGAATCGTGGGTCCTTGATAAGAAACGCCACTTCGGGTGGTGATTGCTTTCAAGTCACTTTCCGGGTTAGCAACGGTGTTGCTAGGAAGAGAACCCGAGCCCGAAGTAGAGGCGGTATTGGAATTCATGAACTTGGTAAGCAAATCCGTTAAATTGGTCATTTGATTTTGCATGTTTTGGGTTTGGTTTTGCATATTTCTCATAACCGCATCATATTCTTTGTGTAGTTTTGAAAATTATCCTTTGACACACCTTGTGTTTGTGGAGCCAGAGCTTGGTATGGTGGAGCTTGGTGAACCGGGGGTTGATTAATCGGGGGTCGGTAAATTTGGCCTTGGTTGTAACGGTTTTGATTATTTCCTTGGTTTTGTTGAACGGGAGGAAAATCGGGAGGTCGAATTTGATTAGCAATCGGGGCTCGGTAACCGGTATTTCCTTGATTGAAATTAGCCGCGGCGGCTTGAGAGACGTATTCTTGAATATTGTCACGATAAACGTTGCCATCGGTGGCGGGACAATTTCGGTAAGAATGAGCACCACCGCAAGTTACACAATTTTCCTCGACCGCTTTTACGGGAGCGGGAGCTTGGGATTGGTTTTTCTTATCGAGAAGTAAAGCTTTCACCATATCTTTAAGTTCGGCAACATCGGGAGAAATACCGGGGGTAGAATTGCTCTATTCAACGATAGTACGAAGCCGGTTTGACCTGACGTTTGGAGCACATCCTCTTTTCGAACGTCTCGAAATGGTTACGGTTGAATTATTTGGAAAATTGGAATTTCTAGTGCGCATGCACTAAACAAAACAAATGAAGAGAGAAAATATATATACACAAAAATATTTTTGTTTCACCGAATAATCAACAAACTTAGTTTTAACTCCCTTAAGTTAAAACCTTTAAAACTTGCAACCGAGGTGACTTAGTGGGAATGAATCGCCTTTAAAAAACGTTTTTACCGCTCGAGGTCGTAGATTCCGTGGAACAACCCCCTAAATAGCGTTATTTTCACAAAAGAGGTGCGGTGCGGGAAAAAAAGGTGCGCGCGCGCGTAGACGAGGGGCAGTTCGGCGGCAGGTGCAAGCGAGGCGAGCGAGCGTGCGGGCGGAGGGGCGGCGCGGCCGCGGAGCGGCGCGCTACGGGCTTTGACGTAAGTGACACAAGACGGTAAATTTTGAATCTTAAGTTCGGGAACTTATTAATGGATATTCACAAATTCTCTAGTAAGAGAATTAAATTGATTGTGTATTTTAGTATTTAAGAGAACAAATAAAAATCGAAAAATCCGGAAGAGCAAATATTTTTGTATTTTTTTTATTCATTAAACTTCTACTTATAGTAAAAAGAAAAAGAAAAATATTTTTTTACTTTTTATATTTTTTAATTTTTTTGTATTTTTTGATTTTTTTCAAAAGACGTAACTTTCGAAGACGAAAGGTTCTCCAAATCACGATCGACAAATTCAAACGAGAGAATCTTTAACACAAATCCCCGGCAGCGGCGCCAAAAACTTGATGTATAGTTATAGTACGTAAAATAATATAATGATGATGAAATTCCTAAACTACCCTTGAGGACAAAGGTAGTAAGAAAAATCACACGAAAATATCCTACGTTTTACCGGTAAGTGATTACCGGGTCGTTTTTCCCAAAGACTTATGAAATTGAGACCTCACTTTAATTTGGACAATGATTTGAATTGGTTCGAAGATAATTGTTTTCTAAAATCCTAATAGGCGGAGCAAATATAGGCACAATTAAAACTAACTACGAAAAACGTTAACGGGTATTAAGAAAAACTCGACAAATAAGCAAGTACACTAAAATTAAACCCTAAATAATTTTCTAAACTTTTTCTAATCCTAATTAACTAGATAATAAGTAAAATCTAAGGAAATACTAAAACGAGGGTGATTAAAGCTAAAAACGAAGAAAACGAGAACGGGAACGAAATCTCGTTCTTTAAAAAGTGAACTTTCAAAATATTAACCATACGAAAGTAAATTTCAAACCTAAGCCTAGAATATGATAAAAGAAAATTTTATAAACAAGAAAATTATTTTTTTGATTATTTTTCTTTTTTTTTGATTTTTTAAAGTTTTTAACAAAATTAATTCACGAAAATTATAAAACTTTAAGCTAAAAATCCTATAAAATTTCTAAAAGTAGCTAATGATAAGCAGAATACAGGAAAAATGAAAAATCCTAATAGGCTAAACTCAATAAGCCAGGAAAAATCAAATAAGCACTCGAAGTGTTTTTTATAACTAAACTCAAAAAAGTCTTTAAAGGAATTAAAGATGCACCTTGAGACGTAAAAGTCACAAGGGCGCAGTGGTTAGTGTGTTGTGTGTGGTGTGTTATAAAAGGTTGAGGAGGGTTGAGGTTGTGGGTTCGAGTCCTGCTCACCCATAATTTCCCCTCTTCCCTTTTTTATTTTTTCAAAAACTTTGAAAAGCAAACTTGTAGAACAGCTAAAAATAAGCAAAATTTATAAAAGAAGCTTTTTATGAAAATAAGTAAATAAGCTAGAAATTTGCTTAAAAACAGACAGAAACACTACTTTTTTTTAAACTTTATCTTAAAACACAAATACACTAATAAGCTAAGATAAGCTCAAACCAAATTAAATAAGCTATGACTAACCTAAAACTACCCTGATAAGCTAAACTGAACTAGAAATTAGCAAAATGGATAAGCCATAAGCTGAAAAACAAATAAGCACTTTGGAAAAAACTGTTAACCAAACAGTCCCTTAAGGCAACTTTGAGCTTATTTTTCAATAAGCTAAAGGATCCTTATGTACTTTTGGCTTATACCAATTAAAACCTTGACCTAAAAGTTACTTAAAACAACTTTTAAAAACTATTTTGAAAATCAAATGCTTAATGAAAAAGCTAGTTGAAAAGGCTGAAAATTCATTTTACTCTACTTTTGGTTATTGAATAAAAAGACAAAAAGCTAAATTGCAGGTCTAAAACAGGTATTCAAATAAGCTTTTTAAACTAAAATAAGTCCTAATCTATCTAGAATGGCCTAAAATCTATATATGCTATGAAAATCAAAAGCTAAAAACTAATTTTGCTTGCTTAATTTTGAAATTGAAAATGAGCTTTTTGCTGTTTTTGTTATCTAATGCAGTTTGCACTTAAATGACCAAAACATAAAACTAACAAATGCAGGCTTAAGGATTTGCTTCTAGCATTTATAAAACACCAAAATAACAACAAATTCACTGAAGTTAAAAGCTAGAAAGAATACTAAGCTTAAAAATGCAAACTAGTATAACTTGAATTATGTATAACAGTTTTCAAATCACAACTACAATTTTGATAAACTTGATCTAACTAATAAATTCTAAAAATCCAGCTTATAAAACTCAAAAATCAAGTTATAAAAATTGTCCAAGAAAGGTTTTATGACCTTTGGACTAGGACTACTTAGGTTAGTATGGTACTGCCTGTGGCCAAACACCTCTTTAAACTATTAAACCTCATTTTCAGCTTATAAATTTTAGATATAAGCTATTAATCCTCAATACCAGATAGTAAAAAGCTAATAATAGACCTAATTAACAAATCTAAATAATTGAATAAGCAGAATTAGTAAGCTTCAAGACTATGCTAATATTTTTGGTATTTTTGACTGTTTTATAACAAATAAGAGTAAACTAAGAATTTAAATCTAACAATCAAACATAATAAGCATTAACAACTATAATTAGCACTATTAAACTAAACTAAACAATAATAAACAGTTAATAAGCAGTAATAAGCTAAAATTCAAAATTAAGCTATAAAAAGAGTTTGAGAACTTACAATAGCATTTGCTCTAAACAAGGCTTATCAAATGCTCTTGTGAGCTATCAACAAGCTCTAGCTTATCATAGATAAGTTAGTGAGGTCCTGGAAACCCATCCATGTCTGGTTTCCCTTCCAAGAATAAGCTGAGGTAATTTGGGAGTGAATTTTAATAAGATAAGCTCATTTAAGCTTTAAGAGCTTAAATGAGAGTGTAGCTTAGTATATGAATTGAATGACAACTTATTGAACTTTAGAGAGCTTAAAAGAGCTTATTAAACCAATTATGTATTAAAGCTAAAAACATGATTTAACAAAAGCACAATATGAAACTTAACTTTTAATTGATATTAAAACTGATTACAAGCTTTAAAATTGAAAGTTACATTAATTAAAAAACGATAAGCTAAAAATTACATTTATCTAAAAATTACACTAAGCTACTCTAGATATCCCATGTGAGTGAGAGAGACCTTCAATTTATAGGAGGAGAGAGAAGCTTCTAGGTCTTGTGAACACATTCCCCTTGGTCTTGATCTTGGCCATTGGTTCTCTCTAATCATTGGATGCTCTATCTTAGCCGTAGGATTGGAATTGAGGCACACGGATTGCCAAGCTGGCAATCCCACTTCTTTGGAGTGGTGTGCTTCTTTTGCATTGATTTCAGTGTAAAATTCCATCAAGAGGTGTGTTTGTTTTGAATCCCGCGTGTCATTCTCTTGAGATAATGACCAATCATAGGCTTTGGATGACGCATCCCCTTTGCTAAGTTGTGGCTTGGTACTAAGCATCTTTTGGCCACATAGGATAAGTGAAGGAGTAGGATTTTTTTACTCGATTTTTACGCAGGGTAAAACTTGGGGACGAAGGGTGTACAGTAACACCCATTCGCGCCCTTTTTAACCGTTTATAACGTTTTTTTGTGTTTGACTTGGGTAATGGGGGAGTTTGACCTGGGCTCGGGATTTATAAAAAGAATTGGGCCGGTGTAATTTGTTTTGGGCTTGGGTTAAAAGGTAAGGGTTTATAGTTAGGGGATAACGACCGTTAGTCCTAAGGCTTTTAGGGACTAACGGTGTTATGAGTTTAGGGACTTATGGTGAAATTGTTTTGACATTAAGTGCTCATTTAAGATTTTGAGGGTTTTGTCTTTTTGTGAGTTGACCAAGGTTGACTTTTTCTAGAAACTCCCGGCTCTTGTGCACCTGTTCCCGTGTTCGTGTTTGTCCGATTTTGACCATTTTCTTGTGATATTTGCAATATCCGTACCTACACATCACAAATGACAAAACAAGCAATATACAAGCATAATTTGCACAATTTGTTCATTTTAGGGTCATTTTTGATATAAAAAGGATATGTGATTTCTCACATATCAAAATTTCCCAAACTAAGTAATTGTCGTGTCCTCACGCAATATTATATGCTCTAAAACCAAAAACCTCAAAATCTCCCCAAACTAATCCTTTGAAAAGTAGCAAAGTCTTTTGTGGGGAAAGTTAAGAAATCATAAGTTTTAAAACACCCCGCTTTCCCATTTTCAAAGATTTTTCCATTTTTATGATTTTCATAATTTACAACTTACAACTTATTCATGTGTGACATAATGTATTGCTTTCATTATTCATTGATAACTTTTAGGATCACGAAACAAAAAGCACAAAAAGTGTCCAAATGGATAAATTCATCGTCCTCGACTTTCACCGTTAAATTAAGTCCAGCTTTATTCATGCATTGCTAGTCTCTGTCTAAAGTGTAAAATCATGTATTTCCTAGTCTTTTTCAATTTTCTATTCTAGGGGTATGAGCGTTGGGAAGACATTTGGGCAACATTTGCAAATAAAGAATGTAATAAAGTAGTCAAAACTACATCTTATATGTTTACTACCAAACACAACTATTAGTACGTCTGCAGAATGAAGAATATCAAAGCGAATTATCTGAAGATTATTTGATCATGAAGATGGTGAAAATTACACACCGAGTTTCGTTCGTCAAACGTTATAAAAAAACATAAAAAAAAAACCAAAACAAATAGAAAAATGATAACAAAAAAGGAGTATCAAGTTGGAGATAACTAATCGTTCGCAAAAGCTAAACCGAACAAGGAAAATGATACACTAAAGAACCCGATTATTCGTCTTGATGACGGTCTTATTAAGTCAAAACGATGTAAAGTTTTGTATAAAGTGGTAGATATCGCCACTTATCTTGTAAAAGTAATAAAGTAATGGGAATATAGAGGAGTTTGACCCTACCGTTACGAAACACCAACTTAGGTTTGTTGTTTTTTGATCAAATGATCAAGACGTTTTGTGTAGAATAGTCTTGCTTTTTATCATGGTAACGGTCAGGAAAAAGTGTCTAGCAACTTGTACCTTATCTGTTTGGACTTAATCTATTTGTTTCGTGAATTTTATTTAACAACAATTTATTTCCTTTCCTAATCATTAACCTTGGGTTATACTTGAATGAGGATGTGATCGATTCATGCATGTTTATTTCGTCATTACGGCCACGTATGCATGATTCAGCTGCCTTGTTAGTTTATTACTTTTGGTGAAAGTTAGAAGATCCATACCCTATATCATTCTTCATCCTAACCCTTAGTTAAACTCGAATGAGGATGTGATCGAACACACATGTCTATTCTGTCATTACGGCCATGTATGTGTGATTCAACTGCCTTGTTGGTGTGGTACTTTTGGTGAAAGATTGTTAGAATGATCAACCCTAAGCCTTATAATAAAAACCCATTTTACCTTTATAAACTTGTTACTCCTTAGCTCTAGTGGTGGGGATGTGTATCCTTGCCAAGCCTATGATAGAATACTCGTCACGACCGAGCAATTGAGCGGATTAGTTACATGTTACCACATAGATTAGTTGAGTGATTTGAGTTTTTTCATCTACTTATTTCGTGAGGTGTTTGGTTGTGTACTTGTAATAGATAAAAAAAAAATGCTTAAACGGAAAAAACCTTAGGGATACATTTTTATAAATTTCTAAAGGCTACTTGAGGACAAGTAGGATTCAAGTGGGGGATATTTGATGATATCAAATAATGCTACTTTTATAGCATTATTTATCCCATGTAAATAACTCATTTTGTATAATTATTGCAAAAAATTGTCACTTAATCGTTTATGTTTGAGAATTGCAGTAATTATGGAGTACTTGGTGAAGATTAGAAAAAAGGCACGCATTCTGGAGCTTAAACGAAGACATTTGAAGATTACTGTTCTGACATCCAATACGCCATATCCATCAAGGAATATACGGCGTATCCGTGCCTGTACTTCACTAAAGACCACAAAGGATCAATGATCAATACGCCGTATCTAGAAAAGTCTATACGCCGTATTCAAGTTATGGGAATAAAATATTCTGGAAGATATCAAACGTGGTCCCTACTCCAAGAAACCCCCGATACGCCGTATTGACCTTAGTCAATACGCCGTATCGACCGAATTCCAGACCTAATAAATAGAAAACCTAAAAATGGGTTTTCAGTGTGCTAAATCATATTTTCGATACCTAAACCATAAAAGGCGATTTTCAGAAGAGAAGAAGATGTCTTGCAGCGTAATTAATTCCATAGGAAACAACTTGTAATCTCCTATACACTTGTAATCGTTCAGTTTTTGGTATCATTCGTTAACTCGGTTAGTTTACCTTGGCTAAATTATTACTCTTGTATTCATTATGACGTTTGAAGGCTAATACCTTAGGGTATTAGCTGTTATTATGAAGATCTGAATGTTTGATTTGTTTATCTCGATTGCTTAATTTATCGTTGATTGCTTGTTTATGTTTACCAGTTTATGCTTGTTTACGTGATTTTGTATGCAACCTATCATTCAACTGGATCTAGTGATACGAACCAAGTAACCTAGATGCCGAGATGGCTCTCCATATAGTAATTTATACATCTAGACCAATAGGATCACGAATAATAACCTATCTTTGCCTTTAGATTGCGAGCATAGTTGGACTGGCAGGTGACCCTTGGGATCAAAGAGTACTTTCTTAATTTATTGGTAAAGACTTGGTTAGTGGACTACTAGTGTATGAATTCCCTTTAAGCAGTAAGTGGGTAAAGTCTTTATGAGCTAGGGTTTAACAAGATCACCATTGCTTTAATCCCTAAGATAGATTATAATCAGCAAATGAGGATGCTTTATGCGGATACGTTTAATTGTGACAGAATTCTTCATATTTAGGTCTTAGGAAGAAGTACTGCCTAAGTCTTAAGAATGATATGCCGTCCCGAGATAAGTAATCATTGCACTAAATAAACAAACCAACATTCTGACTGGATTAATAATGGTTAATACAGTTTTCTTATATTTGGCTAGACCGCTCTTTTATCTTTGGTCAATTTATTTGTGTGTGTTTTAGTGTCTTAAGTTGATTTTAGTCACCACAAAACCCGTGCCAGTCTCTCAGGCTGAAAACCCCCTTATCCATTAGATTTAGGATTAACATAGGTTTAACATAGAATATAATTAACTTAGTTTAGACAACCAAAATATTAATAAATTGAAAGATTGTTTCTCGCTCTTAGTGATCGACACCTTACTTACCACGAAACTCCCATCTGACCGAGTACACTTCCCATGAAAGTGTTGTTTTAGGTAAAGTCGGCAAAATATAAATTTAAAACTTGAAAGCATAAATTACACCTACACGAAGACACAATCAATTGTCATATTCTTAGGTTGTGGTACTAACTCCCAAACATCGTTTGCAACGAATTGATTTAATTCTTCTTGCATAGCGATTATCCAACTTTCATTCTTTAAGGCTTCATTCACATTCTTAGGTTCTATAGTAGATGTATGATATTGGAAATCATAACACAATTAGATGACTAGTGGATTAGCCAAGTTCTAGAGTGAGAAAGTAAGAGAGAACTTTCTAGAGAGATAAAATGAACTTGTATTTTGTAAATTACTAACCCACCACTTCCATGGCATGGAAAATGCTTATATATGATATCCATAAATAAATCCCACAAAAATTCTCATATACTGGCAGTACTAACATATACTTTCAATACCAATCCCATCATACCAGCTTATACGTCTTCATAGTGTCAGAGTGTATATAAGAAGTATTTGAGTAGATTAAGCAAGTACCTGTTGTCCAAAACAAAGATCCTACTGCTAATATGCATGTACCAGGCGCTCTTATATTACCTTCATTTGGAGAGGGTCTTGCTTCATTCTGCTTCCATTACATCACAACTAAAAACACAAGCCGCCATCACTTAACATGTTAGTAAGTACTAACTCATGATTGAGCATTTTACTAACTGTTAATGCTCGCTAGCAGTCTAACCTTCACATCACGTTGCAAATCATTATTCGTTGATATGTCTTATAAGTCAACGATGTAAAGTTTTATATAAAGTGGTAGATATTGCCACTTGTCTTGTAAAAGTATGTAAAGTATGGGATGATTGGGAAGTTGACCGTTACGGGAACACCAACTTAGGTTGTTGTTTTTGATCTATGATCAAGATGTGTGTCAATAGTTGTGTCTTTATCATGGTAACAGTAAGGAAATGTGTCTAGCAACTTGTTCCTTATTTGTTTTGGACTTAATCTATTTTCTTCGTAATTTTTATTTAACAATAATTTATTTTCCTTTCCTAATCATTAACCTTGGGTTGTACTCGAATAAGGATGTGATTGAGTCATGCATGTCTATTCTGACGTTATGGCCATGTATGCGTGATTCAGCTGCCTTGTTAGTTTATTACTTTTGGTGAAAGTTAAAAGATCCATACCCTATATCATTCTTCATCCTAACACTTAGTTAAACTAGAATGAGGATGTGATCAAACACACATGTCTATTCTGTCGTTACGGCCATGTATGTGTGCTTCAGCTGCCTTGTTGGTGTGGTACTATTAGTGAAAGATTGTAGAATGATCAACCCTAAGCCTTATAACAAAAACCAATTTTACCTTTATAAACTTGTTACTCCTTAGCTCTAGTGGTGGAGATGTGTATCTTTCCAATCCTATGATAGAATACTCGTCACGATGAGCAATTGAGCGAATTAGTTACATGTTACCACATAGATTAGTTGAGTGATTTGAGTGTTTTCATCTTCCTATTTCGTGAGGTGTTTGGTAAACTCTCACATTCCTCTATATATTCCTCAAACATAACCTACACCTTACTTCTTACTTAAACACTTCCTAATCGTTTGTTAATCTCTTTTTTTCCAACAAATGACTATTCTTACTGATGACATAAATTAACGTTACTTTTATAGCATCATTTATCCCATGTAATTAACCCATTTTATATAATTATTGCAAAGAATTGTTACTTAATCGTTTGTATTTGAGAATTGCAGTAATTATGGAGTACTTGGTGAAGATTAACCAAAAGACACGCATTCTGGAGCTTAAACAAAGAAATACAAAGAAACTGTCTCTGACATCTAATACGCCGTATCCATCAAGGAAGATACGGTGTATCTCTGCACTTCACTAAAGACTACGAAGGAACAAGATCAATACGCCGTATCTAGAGAAGTCTATACGCCGTATTCAAGTTATAGTAATAAAATATTCTGGAAGATATCGAGTGTGGTCCCTACTTCAAGAAACCCCCAATACACCGTATTGACCTCAGTCAATACGCCGTATCAACCAAATTCCAGTCCTTATAAATAGTAAACCTAAAAACGGGTTTTTAGTGTGGTAAATCATATTTTTGATACCCTAACCATAAAAGTCGATTTTCAAAAGGGAAGAAGAGCATAAGAGGTCGAGCAATGTAATTAATTCCATAAGAAACAACTTTGTAATCTCCTATACTCTTGTAATCGTTTAGTTTTTGGTATCTTTCATTAACTCGGTTAGTTTACCTTGGCTAAATTGTTACTCTTGTATTGATTATGACGTTTGAAGGCTAATACCTTCGGGGTAGTAGCCATTATTATGAAGATTTGAATATTTGGTTTTGTTTATCTTGATTGCTTAATTTATCGTTGAATGTTGGTTTATGTTTATTAGTTTATACTTGTTTACATGCTTTTGTATGCGACATATCATTCAACTGGATCTAGTGATTGTGGAATCCTATAATGACTCCATAGATCGTTATTAGGACTCATCTAGAGTATGATAACAATGATGGTAACACGTAGCGAAATATAAAGAACACAATCATGTTACTAATAAGATTTTCATTATTAAACATTAATAAAGAAACTAACTACTAACTACTACACACGCTTTCTATGCGTTTAGACTCTTATTGGAGAGACTATCTATGAATGGATGCCTGAACCCAAGATCCAACCTCTTATTAATAGAGGGAGGGTTACAATGAAACCCTAGCAAGACTAATTAAAGCAAACTACTAAACCTATTAGGATCCTCATTGTTATCTTCTCTCTACATTTCTGACCTATGAACTGTTATGTAATTCCAACAAATCTTTCCCACTATTTGATATTACAAAACAACTGCATGAAGCAACAATGCTAAAACCATCATCACAATAATAAGCTGGCAACAACAATAATCTTCAACCCTCTATGTAATCATCTAATAAGGGGTCATGTGCCACTTCGTCAAACGCATCCCCCACAATTGATTGCATGTAAGATGATAAGTCTATGAATTCAATAAGCATCCCCCGTAAAAGTATACTATCCATCTCGCATCCATCTTGAATAGGCTTAAATGTAGTATCAATACAAACAATCCAGTGCCATACCATGCTTCTCATCTCATGAAAATGTTTCCGCAGCCGCGATCTGACCTCAATCTTTATTGCATACACACAAAAAGGGTGAGAACCTTGATACATAAAAGATTAAAAGCTAACGCAATCAAACGACCTTAACAATATACCTAATAAACAGATTTAGTGCTAACAAGACATGTGGATAACAATCTCCCCCGAAGTGAGGTCTTGAACACGGGAACGAGCTTCCTTTATTGACTCAATAAAATTGAGGCTAACAAAGTGGAAGCAACACGGGGAAACAACGGACTGTCATTTGTTACGATTGCAAGGGGGAGGGTCATATTGCCAAGCAGTGTACTAAGCCCAAGAGGAAAAGGGATGAAACATGGTTCAATGATAAAGTGTTGCTGGTTCAAGATCAAGCAAGTGGTCAAGCTTTAATAGAGGAAGAAATATCATTTTTAGCAGATCCAGGACTTCCTGACATTCAAACCTCTCAGACTGTCTATGACAATCCATCAAATTCAGGTCGTTATTTTATTCTCGAGTATTAAATATAATTTTCATTTTTATGTTGAGATGTGAACTCACTATTAACCGGAAGAAATTAGGGTTTACGATTGTAATTTACGCGACGTTTACAAAGAATCGGCGAATCCTACGTTAAGCATCGATGATTATAATCTTCATCATTTTCATTTTTCCGTTATGTTTCGCGTTTACGAAAATTCTTGCTAAAACTCGCGTTTTTACCCTTAAACTTTACCTTTTCTTAATTATACTTTACCCTACACTTTAATAAAACTTATAAAGTAAAAATCAAAAAAAAAAAAAAAAATTTCAAAACCCTAGGCCCAATGGCCGGTTTCTACACCACAACACACAACCTTTTCTTCTTTTTTTTTCACTTCCTAGAACACACTTATTACTCCATTTTTCTATGCATGCATAATCCTTTCAATTTCCACCATTTCAAAATTATTCTCTTCTTTCTTCTTTGCTCCATTTCTGCCGAAATTAGTCCCATCACCACCACCATCACACAAAATTTTTCATCTCCTTTTATCCATTATAACACCATCCCTAAGCCTCTTGCAAAGTTTGGTGCAATTTCATGAAGATTTGAAGGAGTTTAGGGCTTGTTTTCTTGGGTTTTCTTGAAGCTTTTGATTGGGGTTTTCTTGGGGAGATTCTTGGTGATATTTAGGAGGTTTAGAAGCTTAGTAATCTTGGGTTTCTTTGGTTCGAATTCAGCCAACACAAGAAAGGAGGGTTTTTGTTTGATTCACTAGTCTAAATCTTCATTTTTGTAAGCCTAATCTTTCTTTTATTTGTTCTACCTTTTTATTTCTTGTTTTCTTTAATTTTAATCCATGAAAATGGATGTTTAGGTTCTGTAAATATTTATATGATGATGATCTTGAGGGTGTTTTGGATTAGTTATGGCATTGGGTTAGGTCTTAGATAATTAAAATGATGTTTAAAAAGGTTTTGAGTTGAAATATTGGGACTGTTTTGAAAACAGTAGCTAAAACGTATCATAGCTCTAAAAATTTAGCTTGGGGTCTGTGATTAAATTTCATAGGTAGTTAGATATATGTCTCAGCTATATGAGATAGTTGGATGCTCAACCAACTCCTCCGGATGAGGGAGATATGGTCAAAATACGAAAATAGGTCAAATCTGGACATGTGTTTAGAATACGAGTTAAACTCCAAATTTTTGCCATAAAATAATAGATCTTTTTGATTGGGACAGTAGTAGACATCATAAGGAAACCATAGCCTTTGACCTCACCTTCATTTCTATCTTGGTTTGGGATTTATGGCTATTTTAGTAAAGGGTAAAAATTTTGCTAACTTTCTGTTTTGGACAACCAGGGGTAAATTGGTCTTTTCACATAGTTACGAAACCTTGTAAATTGTGAGACTTGCATTTCTGGAAACTAGACTCAAATAGCTTTCCAGGGGAAAGCTAACTATAGAACATTTGTGAGCTAGGAGATATGAGTCGCATGAAGTCAAGTTAAAATCAAAACCTAAGTTTTTACCCTAGTTTAATAAAAATTTTTTTTGTAAAACGTATAGTACACCGGATAAAATAAAGTTAAAAGCCAGTATAAAAAAACTTGGTATAGATGTTCATTTGACTATAAGACCAGGTCACATGTCATTTTGGGATTAAAAAGGACTTGGGTAAGTTCTAGTGAAATTCCATACTTATCTCGGACACACTTCTCATGATCACATGTTTAATTTCTACGTATTGTCACTTTCTACGTACTAAATCGCGTCACGTCTTTTAGGAGGTGCTTAGGAGTACTTCCCGCTCTCTCAAGACTCTTAATACTTCTGATCTAATTGTCCTTATGGTGAGTTCATAGCCTCGCATTTTAATTAAAATTGTTTTATAAACCCGCGAGGGAGATAACATGCTTGTTTTTAAAATAGAACACAAGGGACCCGAATGTATGCTAGTAGCCTTGGATTAATTATAAGTTCGTCTTTAACTCGCTAAATACAAAGTCCCTCCGGAAATAACATGAATTGTTTAATTGCCAGGATAAGGCATCACTATACATGAAATAGTACAAATTTGAGATACCACCTCCGATCCGTGACGACTAGCTATCGTCTTGTGTTGGAACATAACACCAACAGATGCAATGTAAATAGAGAAATAAGATACACATATAGCTAGGGTGGTATAGTGGTCATTATACTGAATATATGTTAAGGTTCGAGTCATGAGGCTTATATATATCCCCCTATAACGTTGTCTGATCCACATCGTTATATCCTGATAATTTTGAAAAATGATACTTGTGTTCGGAAAATTTTATTGTTTATATATATAAACTCTATGAATTCACTCAACATTATTGTTGACGTTTTAGCATGTTTTATCTCAGGTACTTGAAGGTAATTCGGATTGATGGAGATATGAAGGCCCGCTAAATAATTATTCGATTTCGACAAATGGTTTTGTAAAACGTTGTATGATGTTGTAAAACTTATTTGGGACCGTGATGTAAACTTTTATTATTCGAATGAATGAGATTTTCTTAAAACGTCTCTTTTTGAGTCGTTTTCTATGATTTGAGTTATTGTGCTATGACGTAACACCATTTGACTCTTCCGCTGACATGACGCTGAAATGAGGGTGTTACAGATTGGTATCAAGAGCTTAAGTTATAGAGAACAAAAGATTTTCAAAAGAAGAAAAATGAACAAAAGAATTTTTGAAATCTTTTGACTATAACGGTGCAAGAAGAATCTCCGAATTACCGACAAGACCGGATTGAGAAGTTTTATTTTGATATATATATATATATATATATATGAATTTATATATATGTTGTAAATTTATTAAATATTAATTATGTAATTATTTAATACTAATACGAGATATTTATACGACGCAGATTGTCATGGAGAACCCTAACTCCCCTAACGAGTCGAACGAAGCTATTCCCGAAGTAAACCCAGTTATTCCCGAGCCGAACCACGTTGGGGATGCCCATGATCCCAACGAAAGGGTTGACATTCCCAATGATGAGGAGTTAGAAGATTATGATGGGGATGAGGAAGAAGAACCCGAAGAAGAACCTGAGGAAGAACCTGAAGAAGAACCTGAGGAAGAACCTGAAGAAGAACCTGAGGAAGAACCCGAAGAAGAACCTGAGGAAGAACCCGAAGAAGAACCTGAGGAAGAACCCGAAGAAGAACCGGAACCAAATATTGGGCATGGGGATCAGTTTGCCCAACATCATAACCCACAGCCCGGTAATATGAATGGTTGGTTAGAGGAGGATGATGATATGAATGAGAATGTTAATGATGAGGATATCGAGGATGAGGATGTCGAGATGGAGGTTGATGATGAGGCAGAGTTGATCTTTCCTTATGAGGTGGAGGGTGACCAAACCCCGCCACCTAGAGATGAGTCTTCTGATTCTGAGCCGCCTAATGCGGAGTCATCTGATTCTGTATCGTCTGATTCTGAGTCAGAGGACGAGGAGGCTGATATTGCACCTGGGCCTACTGGTGGGACTGCTACCCAAAGGCCGTAGTTATCCGGATTTCCGAGGGTGTTATGTACGAATAGGAGAGTCAACGCTGCACGTGACTCATCAATGTGGCGGATTGGAACCTTGGGCATTGAGGCGTGACTTGGAGACTACCCGTACTCAAGCTAGACTTATTAAGGCCGAGGTAGGTACCAACCGTACTGAGACTGCTCTTTTGGACTCGAAGATTAAGTTAGGTGAGAAGGAAAGAAAGATACTTGATTATGACTTGGGTAATGTTGAAAAGACTTTGGGTAATGTGGTGGAGAGATTGAAGATTCTTGAGAGTGGGGAAAATGCAACTTTGAAGAGAAAGTTGGAGGAGACTGAGACTAGGTTGGCGTGGGCTCGTATGGAGCGTGATACGGCTGAGAGGAGTTTGCACGAGTCCATTGGTTGGAACAGGAGGTTTTATGGGGAGATGGTTCGTAAGGGAGCGGTTCCCAAACCGCCCTCTGATGATGAAGATGATGGACGTCCGAGGAAGAGATCAAATAAGTCGGATAGGGATGATGGACCTTCTGAGCCACAGGGACCACCTAGTAACTCTTAGTAGATTAGTTTATCATTTGTAGTATCTTTTGTAAGTCACCAACTAAACTGCGATGTCAGTTAGTAGGACTAGTCTTTTGGAGTTGTATAACATTAGATGGTGACATGTAATGTATGACTAGCAACTTGTAACTTGTTGGAGATTAATGAAATGACTATCTTTTGGTTCTTAATTCTATGTTTTGTTTGTTGTTTTCGTTTTCTTTATTGCTCCTTCTAAATTTATTCCTTTTGCTTAATACAATCATTGAATGAATACTCATTATGATTTGATTTGTGTTGTAACAGGATCATGCCTCAAAACCTATTGTCCCAGATGCTAAATGCGCGAGATTATTAGGGACCAAGTTACCACATCCATGAATGAATTTATGGCAAACATGAACCGTGGAGCCCTGTGGTGCGGAGCTGTGTGCTAGGACTCGGTGGTGATAGAGCTGGTGTGCTGGAGCCGGTAGTTGATAGAGCTGGAGGTGCTTGATGCCGGGGTTGCTATATCCGGTGGTGCTGGACCAGTGGAAGCTGAAATTACTGGGTGTACTTACATGACCTTCATGAAGTGTAATCCACACACTTTTAAAGGCACTGAAGGTGCCGTGGGTTTATGTCAGTGGTTTGAGAAATTGGAATCTGTGTTTCGAATAAGTGACTGTAGGGAAAAGGATAAGGTGAAATTTGCAACCGCCACTCTCCAAGGTCGTGCGTTGACTTGGTGGAATGGAAGAACTGCTTCCATGGGTATTGATGCTGCTAATGGTACTCCATGGGCTGAAGTAAGGAAATGGATGACCGAGGAGTTTTGTCCTCGAAGTGTGTTGCAAAGACTAGAGCAAGAATTGTACAATTTGAAACTAAAAGGGACTGACATTGATGGATATACAAACCGATTCCATGAACTGGCCTTGTTGTGTCCCAGAATGGTGGAGCCTGAGCAGGTGAAGGTAGAGCAATACATTCGTGGATTATCGAAGAACATACGTGGTGATGTGACCTCGTCGCAACCAGCTACTATTGATCATGCTGTCCGTATGGCTTATCAGCTTATGGGACAAATAATCCAAGATAAAAATGATGAGAAATCATGAAGGTGAAACGAGAAAGTGTGAAGTGATCGTGGTGGTCGTGGTGACAACCGACGTGACTACAACAACAACAAAACCAAAGAAGGGCTAATGCTGGAGCCATGACCAATGCGTATCAAATGACAACGAGGTTTGTTCAAAATGCAAGTACAAGAAGCAATAATAGGGTGATTGCTGGAAGTGCGGTAAGTGTGGTAAGTAGAGGTGTGGGGGGGGGGGCAGGCAAGTGACTGGGGGCTGTGTGTTGGTGTGTGAGGGTGCGGCGGGGGGGGGGGGGGGGCCGAAGCGCGAAGGGAGATGAAGGGGTAGACTGTGTTGTTCAATTGGGGCAACAAAAAGGGTCATCTAAAGAAAGATTGCCCTACCTTGAGAAGGAATGGTTAGGATGGAAATAATCGTAGAACTGCTTACAAGTTAGGAGCTGGGGATGCTCAGCATGATCCGAAGGTCGTTACTGGTACGTTCTTACTTAACAACCGATATGCTAATGCTTTATTTGATTCGGGTGCCGATAAAAGTTTTGTATCTACAAATTTTAGTACCCTTATTGACATTAAACCGGTTGAGTTAGATACTAGCTATGAAGTTGAATTGGCCGACGGAAAAGTAGTAAGTACCAATAATGTATTAATAGGAAGTACACTTAACCTTTTAAACAATTCCTTCCTAATCGATTTGATGGTAATAGAACTGGGAAGTTTTGACATCATTATTGGGATGGATTGGTTATCAAGATATGATGCTGCTATCTTATGTAGAGAGAAAAAGGTTAGAATTCCCCTAGAAGGTAAGACGTTGGTTATCGAAGGCGATAGAAATAATTCTTGATTGAAGATCGTTTCTTGCATTAAGGCTTAAAAGTATATCGAGAAGGGTTGTGAGCTATTCTTAGCTCAAGTAACTGAACAAGAATCGAAGGAGAAGCGATTAGAAGATGTTCCTGTTATCCGAGATTTTCCATCGGTATTTACCCGATAGAATTTACCTTGACTTCCGCCACCCAGGCAAAGATGAATTCCGATTGATCTATTCCTGGGTGCTGCACCAGTGGCGCGTGCGCCATATCGTTTAGCACCAATCGAAATGAAAGAGTTGGCCAAGCAGCTGCAAGAGTTGTTGGAAAAGGGTTTTATTCGACCGAGCTCGTCACCATTGGGAGCTTCGGTGTTGTTCGTGAAAAAGAAGGATGGATCATTCCGAATGTACATTGATTACCGTGAACTGAACAAGTTAACGATCAAGAATTAATACCCATTACCGAGGATTGATGACTTATTTGATCAGCTGCAAGGTTCTAGTGTTTATTCAAAGATTGAATATTGCCGGTCTGTGTTATCATTCACCTTCGCATACGTCGAGAAGACATTCTAATTACAGCATTTAGAACTCATTAGGACACCATGATTTTTCAGGTAATGCCTTTTGGACTGACTAATGCACCTGCAGTATTCATGGACTTGATGAATCGCGTGTGCAAGCTGTATCTTGATAAGTTCGTAATTGTATTCATCGATGACATTCTGATCTATTCCAAGAATAAAGAAGAACACGGTAAACATTTGAAGACTATCTTGAATTTGCTATGGAGCGAAAAGTTGTACGCCAAGTTTTCGAAGTGTGATTTTTGGCTTGATTTCGTGCAATTCCTTGGCCATGTGATAGATAGTAATGGAGTTCATGTTGACCCTGCGAAGATTGAAGCCATTAAAAAATTGGGCTGCACCGACTACACCAACGGAAGTGCGACAATTTTTAGGTTTGGCAGGTTATTATTGAAGGTTTATTAAGGAGTTTTCTCTAATAAGCCGTATGTGTGGGGCGACGACGAAGAGGAGGCATTTTAAACATTGAAGCTGAAATTATGTAGTGCGCCAATACTATCACTACCTGAAGGAAGCGAAGACTTTGTAGTGTTTTGTGATGCGTCTCTTAAAGGATTTGGAGCTGTGTTGATGCAGCGAGAAAAAGTGATTGCGTACGCCTCTAGGCAACTTAGAAAGAATGAAGAAAATTATACGACCCATGACTTGGAGTTGGGAGCGGTGGTTTTTGCACTTCGATTATGGAGACATTATTTGTACGGCACTAAATGTACGGTATACACCAATCACAAAAGCCTACAATATATTTTGGATCAGAAAGAGCTAAATATGAGACAGCGTAGATGGATCGAACTTCTGAGTGATTACGATTGTGTTTTTCGTTATCACCTGGGAAAAAAAAAAAGGGGCGAATTTGTCGCTGATGCGTTGACAGTGAAGCATAAGGATCCAAATTCGAGTTCGTCTTGTAGTAGTGACGGTACATAAGGTGAGTTTACCCGTACAAATACCTAAATGCACAAGTTGAAGCGTGCAAAAAGGAAAATATTGGTGCCGAAGGATTTCGTGGCGAAGGGGAGCCGTTTGAAGTTAGATCCGATGGTACGAAATGTCTAAGGGAAAGGTGTTGTTTACCAATTATTTGGAGGATTTGAGAGTACCTAATCATGTTGGACATCTTATAAATCAAAATAATCCATTCATCTAGATCGGATAAAATGTACATGATTTGAGAAATTATACTGTGGCCCTGAATATGAAAGCTGATATTCGACATATGTCAGTAAGTGCTTGACATTCTTAAAAGTCAAAGCCTTAAACACCAGAAGCCGTCAGGGATTACTTCATCAACCTGGAAATCCTGTTTGGAAATGGAGAGAATAACATGGATTTCATTACAAAGCTTCCAAGAACACCATCTGGATATGATTCAATTTGGGTCATTGTTGACAGATTAACTAAATCTGCTCACTTTATTCCGATGAATGAGAAGTATAAAATGGAGAAGCTCACTAGATTGTATTTGAAGGAGATTGTTTGTAGGCACGGGGTGCCTGTGTCGATTATTTCAGACAGAGACCCTCGTTTCGCTTCAAGATTTTGGAGATCTCTTCAAAAATCTTTGGGGACAAATTTGGATATGAGCACTGCTTACCATCCTGAAACTGATGGTCAGAGTGAAAGGACGATACAAACATTAGAAGACATGTTGCGTGCTTGCGTGATTGACTTTGGTAGTGGCTGGGATAAGCACTTACCTTTGGCTGAATTCTCATACAATAATAGTTATCACGCTAGCATTAAAGCCGCACCTTTCGAAGCTTTATACGGAAGGAAATGTAGATCGCCTGTATGTTGGAGTAAGGTTTGAGATGCCCAACTCACGGGACCATAAATGATTCGTGAAACGACAGAGATGATTATGCAAATCAAGAACCAATTACTAGCTGCTCGTAGTAGACAGAAAAGTTATGCGGATGTGAGACATAAACCTTTAGAGTTCGAAGTGGGTGACAAAGTTATGCTGAAAGTATCACCGTGGAAAGGTGTTGTTCGATTTGGAAAACGTAGGAAATTAAGTCCACGTTATATTGGACCATTCAAGATTTTATCAAGAGTGGGTCCGGTGGCATATAAACTGGAATTACCCTGAGAGCTTCAAGTAAAACACAATACATTCCATGTGTCGAATTTAAAGAAATGTTTATCAGATGAAGATCTTATCATTCCACTTGACGAAGTAAGGATCGACGAGAAGTTGCATTTCATCGAAGAGCCTATCGAAATCTTGGAGAAAGAAGTGAAACAACTTAAGCAAAGTCGGATCCCTATAGTCAAAGTTCGATGGAATTTGAGTCGTGGACCAGAATATACTTGGTAAAGGGAGGATCAGATGTGGAAGAAATATCCTCATCTCTTTGACTTTAATAAAAAGCGAGCAACAAGATGAATTGATCTTCAGGGACGAAGATCCCTTTCTAGGGGGAAATGCTGTGACAATCCGTCAATTTCAGGTCGTTATTTTATTCTCGAGTATTAAATATATTTTTCAATTTTATGTTGAGATATGAACTCACGACTAACCGGGAAAATTAGGGCTTGCATTTGTAATTTACGTAACATTTACGAAGAACCAGCGAATCCTACGTTAAGCATCGACGTTTATATTTCCAAAATGCCAGAGAAATGTTTTTATTACATTCGTTTTTATTTTTCGTGTCTCGTACTATTTTTACTTTTTACGAAAAACGACTACAAAACGTACCTTTTTAAATATCGGACTTTGATAATACCCGTATTTACAAATTATGGGGCAAGTTATACAACTCACCGCACTTAAATCAAACCCCATAGGGGGGGCAAAACCAAAGGGACAAGTGTCCCCTTGGTGATCAATATTGTTGCATGCACATAACACTTGGCACTCCATTTCTATACATATATAAACCAAACTTTGACCAAACTAACACACACACAACTTATTTTATAACTAAAAATCTGAATTTTTCTCTCCCTCTCATCCATATTGACGCCACATATAACACCAAAATCACCAATTCCATAAAGATTTCAAAGAACAAATAATAAGCACACTAGTAAAC
>BQNB010043282.1:0-45596 GCA_026074375.1 Tanacetum coccineum
TAATGACCATACCGAGTCCTAAATGCCATCTTCGAAATATCTTCTTCACGTACTCGAAGCTGATGATAACCCGATCGCATGTCTATCTTCGAATAAACACTCGATCCTTGTAGTTAATCAAACAAATCATCAATCCTTGGGAGAGGATAACAATTCTTCACCGTTAGCTTATTCAATTCCTGGTAGTCAATGCACATCCGGAATGATCCGTCCTTCTTTTTGACAAACAAGATCGGAGCTCCCTAAGGTGAGGAACTGGGTCTTATAAAGCCCTTGTCGGATAGTTCTTGCAGTTGTTCCGTCAACTCTTTCATTTCTGAAGGAGCTAATCGATAGGGTACTCGTGCTACAGGTGCAGCACCCAGCATCAAATCGATTTAGATTCCACTTGTCGAGTTGGTGGAAGACCCGACAAATCTTCAGGAAATACTTCAGGAAAATCTCGAACGATTGGTACGTCCTCAAGTCGCTTCTCCCCTGACTTGTCTTCAGTCTCCTTTGTAGTAACATGTGCCAAAAAGACATTATGTCCTTTCAACAAATACTTATGGGTTTTGGTGCACGAAATGATGTTTAGACGAGTCCCGTTTCCCTGATTACTTCCGTCACCATGAACAATTAAGGTTTCATTTCCCCAGGGAATACGAACGATCTTCTCGGCACAATCAATGACAGCGTGGTACTTTGACAACCAATCCATACCGATTATGACGTCGAAACTACCAAGTTCTATGGGCATTAGGTTGATGTTGAATGGATGGTCTAAGAAGTTTAATGTACAACCCCGGATGATAGTGTTTATCCCTATTATTTTCCCGTCGGCTAGTTCAACATCATAATAATGGTCTAATGTAGTTGGTGTGATATCAATTAGGGAACTAAATGTAGTAGATACAAAACTCCTATCGGCACTAGTATCAAATAAGATATTAGCATAGTGGTTGTTTAGAAGGAACGTACCCGTAACGATGTTGGAGTCCGAATTTGTCCTCGCATTTCCCACCACGTACACTTTTGGTAGGGCATTGCCATTTCCACCTTGATTACCACTGTTTTTATTCTTCAATTTCGGGCAGTCTCTCTTGAAATGCCTTTGAACACCACACTCATAGCAAGTGCCAGCATTCTGAGTTGTCCTGGAGTTCCCAAGATTGTTATTATTACTATTGGGACCAAAACTCCTACAGTCACGAGCCAGATGGCTGATCTTCTTGCATTTATTACACCTAGGAGCACATGGCCCTTTATGGTGATAGTTGCATTTTGTACACAAGGGCAATGATCCTGTATACTCCCTCTTCCACCAGGCCCAGCAGTGTAAGCCCACCCAGTGTTTTGCCTCTTGTTTTGTTGTTGGTATCCCTGATTGTTTCCAGCATTAAACTCCAACTTTCTCTTTTGCTTAGCTTGTCTTTCAGCAATAATGAGGACTTTTTGATCCATCTGATCGTTAGCAAACTCAACTGCTTTCTCCATCATCTTGGGTTGATATGACATTACATTTCCCTGAATCATATCAGGAAGTCCACCAACATATTTCTCAACTTCATTCGATTCCTTATGGAACATCCTTCCACACATTAATGCAAGCTCTTGAAAACGCAGAGTGTAACTTATGACATCAGTACCTTTTACTTTTAGGTTCAAGAGCTCGAATTTTCCAACTTCCTGATTCACCCTTGGGCAGTATTTGACTATCATCAGCTTCTTTAGTGCCTTCCAGTCCATAGCATAAGCAACATCTTGAGTAACAGTCTTCATGTGGGAGTTCTACTATGTCAGAGCATTTCCAAGGAAAGTGCAAGTAGCAAACTTAACTTGGTTCTCCACAGCATAGTTGCTGATATGGAACACTGATTCCATCTTCTCGAACCATTGTGACAACACAACCACTCCTTCAGTACCCTTAAAAGAAAGGGGCTTACAATTTAGAAAATCCTTGTACATACACTAACGCGGAGTGCGTACTATTCCTCTAATTCTAGTGTCAGATCTGTAGCTTCCGTCGCCCTGACCATTAGTGCTATTTCGAAGAGTTTCATGATTAGCAAGTGCCACCGACACTCTTGCTTCAATTAGCTGTTCAACAGCAATAGTTGTCATAGGGTAGCAGCGCAACAGCATAGCAACAGCCCCTTACAGCAGCAGCAGCCCTTACAGCAGCAGCAGCCCTTACAGTAGCAGAGGATCTTCTTGGTGACATATTTTTCTAAATCATAACAATATAAAACATGTGAGTTTTCATAAACATCACAACATGACATGGGTACAACATATATATAACAAGATCACATCACACAGTGATTATATAACATGGATGGGATCACAACACATAACAGAATTGAGATCGACATGACATAATACAACACATCATATATAACTAGAAGACCATACATGATTGTCTGATACAAGAAATGAAAATACAAGTCCTACTATCGTGCTAGCTGGGCATAAAACCCATAATACTTAGTCGGCTAACATAATGATAGCTATGAATATGACATGAGAAGTGTAAATCTAGGCAGAACTACCAGCACCCTCGCGATCATCTGCATGAGTCTGACCTCTAGCCTGAAGTGCATGAATCTGTCCCAAATGCTGTTGATAACTATCCCTATAGTGATGAAACTTGTGCAATCAATGTCGTCATCAATAACTCCTGTGAGGCGATACGGTAATCCTGCATCTGAGAATGAGTCCTATATGCTTGCAGTTCATGGTGAACTGCCGAACTCAACCCAACGGAAAGTGTCCAAGCCTCTCGGGAAACCAGGGCCTCCTAATCCAGCAATCATGCAGTCTTATAGTGAAACTGTCTATCCTCGACCAATCCATCAACTCTTTGAAATAACTGAGTCTACCTATCCTGAGTATCTTCTATCACGACATAAATATCTTATATGTCCTGCTCCTGAACCGCAGCAAGCTCGGTTACTCTAGTATTGACCCATCAAGGGTCGTCGGTGCTCTCTCCTCAACAGCCTCTGTCAGGTCTACCCAAACATCTCTAATCTTATAGCCGACCTCTTCGGATCTTTGACGTCTGGTTTCAGCATCCATAGTGCTGATAAACCCATAGTCTATCCTATGACCTCCAGTAGGTTTAGGAGCAATAGTCAAACTCTCCCCCACCTCATACCTTGATGTGAGAGCAGTTAAACGTAACCTCTTACGAGGTGGTAACTCGGCCTTAGGAATGTCCTCCCTACGGTCGACTGGTGGTGGTATGAACAATAAGGCTGGTAGTGTTGGTAGTGGTGATATGGAAATGTAATGATGTGGGTACCTGTGGTGGTAAACGAAGTGAAGATGTGGGGGTGGTAATGGTGGTTGATGGACGTATTACGATGATGATGGGATGGTGACGAGGCTCTCAATCTACCTATGGCAGCTCTGAAGCCTGGGGGTGCACGCACATGGTTAGGGCTACCATATGGGTGAGGTACTATAGGAAGTGGTGATGATGGAAGTGCAGGTATAACTAAACACCTAGCAAGACATTCCTCTAAAAGATAAGTTATCATTCATTTCAAATCAGAGTTTTACAAAGGCAGGTCCTAAAATCTAGTTATATACAATGTGAATGATAACAAGTTTTAGCCATCTTTAAGTCCATGCCACTCCGTGCCGTATATTGCTTAATAACCTGAGATAAACATGCTAAAAAGTCAACACAAAGGTTGAGTAAAATTTATAGGTTTGATAAACAGTTTGAATACAAGTCATAGTGTAATAATTGTAAAAACACAATTATTATAGAAAATGGTGTTGTTATTATACACTTGTTATTAGTAATGATTGCAACGAATGCAATTATCATAGTAACAATGTATTACTGCGTTATTGTCTTGTTTGGTCTGATTGGTCTTATCTGGTCTTGTTCCTTGTCTAAGCACATCGCACTAACACATTATTATCAAAAGTTAATCTAATGACTTGAAGAGCTCATAATATCAACATATTAACATCCCAAAGTCAATCTAACGACTTGAAGTAAAATTTAACGACTTGTAGGATAGATAACTTAGACAGCAATTGTAATGATATGTTAGGATAGCATGTAATTTAGAAAACACTTGTATTCATAATTTGTAGCATGTATCCCACTCACGGGTTTATGAAAAGATTAAAATATGAGGCTATGAACTCACTAAGTCCTTGAAAAGTAATCACATTGTTATAAGATAAACGAGTATGTAAAAGAGTTTGTAACAACACATGTATTCGTAATTTATAGCAGGTACCCCCCTCACGGGTTTATGAAAAGATTGAAATGCGAGGCTATGAATTCACTAAGTCTTTGAAAAGTAATCACATTGTTATAAGATAAACGAGTATGTAAAAGAGTTTGTAACAAGCATGTATCCCCCTCGCGGGTTTATAAAACATGTAAAATAAGTAAAGGTGAGGTTATGAACTTCATTAAGTCTTTGGCGAAAAGTAATCACATTGTTATAAGATAACGAGTACGTAAAAGAGTGTGTAACAAGACTTTGTTTCCTCGCGGGTTTATAAAACATGTAAAATAAGTAAAGGCGAGGTTATGAACTTCACTAAGTCTTTGAAAAGTAATCACATTGTTATAAGATAAACGAGTATGTAAAAGAGTTTGTAACAAGCATGTATCCCCCTCGCGGGTTTATAAAACATGTAAATAAGTAAAGGCGAAGGTTTATGAATTCCACTAAGTTTTTGAAAAAGTATTCACCTTGTTATAAGATAAAGAGGGTATGTAAAAGAGTTTGTAACAAGCATGTATCCCCCTCGCGGGTTTATAAAACATGTAAAATAAGTAAAGGCGAGGTTATGAATCTCACTAAGTCTTTGAAAAGTAATCACATTGTATATAGATAAAGAGTATGTAAAAGAGTTTGTAACAAGCATGTATCCCCCTCGCGGCGGGTTTATAAAACATGTAAAATAAGTAAAGGCGAGGTTATGAACTTCACTAAGTCTTTGAAAAGTAACGTATCCTCAACGTCTAAGGAAAGAAAAAATGGAAGCTCAATACGGAAAATTTCTCGACGTAATCCGCGCAGTTCGAATCAATGTACCTCTTATCGATGTCTTGGCCGGAATGCCTAATTATGGAAAATTTCTCAAGGAACTCATAAGCAACAAACATAAAATCGAACAAATTTCTGCCGCTTTCTTAAGTGACGAAAGTTCAGCGATGATCCAAAACAAAGTTCCACCTAAACTCGGAGACCCCGAAAGTTTTCTTATTCCATGTAATTTCAACAAAACTTTCTCCTGCAATGCCTTAGCCGACCTTGGTGCTAGCATTAACCTTATGCCATATTCACTATATGCCAAATTATCTCTCGAAAATCTTAAACCTACTAAAATGAGCGTAAGATTAGCCGACAGATCATTCCAATACCCTGTTGGAATAGCTGAAAATATGCTCGTTGAAGTTGGTAAATTCACCTTTCCTTCTGATTTCATTATTCTCGAAATGAAAGAAGATAGTAAAGTTCCACTTATTTTGGGACGACCCTTTCTTCACATTGCTGACGCAGTAATTCGAGTTAAATAGAAACAACTCAACCTTGGAGTTGGAACTGAACGAATGATTTTCAATATCGATTCTGCAATGAAACACTCCTATTCAAACGATGATACCTGTTTTAGTATCGATGTCATCGATGAAATCTTAGAAGAAGATTTCGCCGCTCTTCTAAATGAAGGTAGTAAAATTATGCATTTCATTGAAGGAACCCTTCTTGAAGAAGAAATCTTTGCTGAATTTGATAAATTCATAGCAATGACTGCCGATGAAAACTCTGACTCTGAATCCGATACCGAAGATCCACCATTTAAAAAAAATCCCCATCAATACTAATTATAAGATCAAAACATCTCTCAAAGAACCTTTTACGGATCTCGAACTTAAACCCCTTCCTGATAATCTGGAATATGTATTCCTGGAAGAACCCTCTTTTCTTCCTATTATCATATCATCTCAGCTGTCCAAAGAAAAGAAAAACAAACTCATATATGTCCTTAAAAAGAATAAGGAAGCCTTTGCTTGGAAGACAACATATATTCCTGGTATTTGCCCATCATTTTGCAAACACAAGATACAACTTCTGGATGATAAGAAACTCGTTGTCCAAAAACAAAGAAGGTTAAATCCGAACATGCAGGAAGTTGTCAAAAAAGAAATCGTGAAACTCTTGGATACCGGTATAATTTATCCAATTGCCGATAGTCCTTGGGTTAGTCCTATCCACTGTGTACCAAAGAAAGGTGGTATTACAGTTGTCACCAACGAAAATGATGAACTTGTTCCAACCAGAACCATTACAGGTTGGCGAGTATGCATCGATTATCGTAAACTCAATGAAGCAACCGCAAAAGATCATTTTCCTTTACCATTTATGGATCAAATGCTAGAAAGACTCGCAGGAAATAAATATTTCTGTTTCCTTGATGGTTTTTCTAGGTATTTTCAAATTCCTATCGATCCTAATGATTAAGAAAAAACAACATTCACGTGTCCTTTCGGCACATACGCTTATAGGCGAATGCCTTTCGGGCTATGTAATGCTCCTGCCACATTTCAAAGGTGTATGTTGGCAATCTTTCACGATATGATCGAAGAATCAGTCAAAGTATTCATGGACGATTTCTCCGTCTTTGGAAATTCTTTCAACACATGCCTAAACAACCTTGATAAAATGCTCCAACATTGTAAAGACGCTCATCTCGTCCTAAACTAGGAAAAATGTCATTTCATGGTCAAAGAAGGAATTGTGCTCGGACACAAGGTGTCCAGTGCAGGACTTGAAGTCGACAAAGCAAAAATCGATGTGATCTCAAAACTTCCACCCCCTACTAATATCAAAGGTGTTAGAAGCTTTCTCGGACATGCCGGTTTTTACCGACGTTTCATTAAAGACTTCTCGAAAATTGCTCGACCTATAACTAAATTGCTCGAAAAAGATACTCTATTTGAATTCAACGATGAATGTCAAAAAGATTTTAAATCATTGAAAGAGAAACTCACATGTGCTCCTGTAATCGTAAGCCCGAACTGGAATCTTCCGTTTGAACTTATGTGTGATGCAAGTGATTTCGTTGTAGGAGCCGTCTTAGGTCAAAAAGATGGTAAAAACTTTCACCCGATCTACTTCGCAAGCAAAACCCTTAATTCCGCTCAACAAAAATACACCGTAACCGAAAAAGAACTTATGGCTGTAGTTTTTGCATTTGACAAATTCAGATCCTATCTTATTCTTTCAAAAACTATTGTTCATACCGATCATTCAGCTCTAAGGCACTTATTTAAAAAGCAAGATGCTAAACCACGCCTTATTCGATGGATCTTACTTCTACAAGAATTCGACATAGAAATCAAAGATAGAAAAGGTACCGAAAATGTTGCAGCCGATCACTTATCCCGACTTGAAAACAATGAGACAAGCGATGATAGTGAAGTCGATGATAACTTTCCCGGAGAAACTCTTATGGAAATCAACACCAAAGACGAACCATGGTTCGCAGACTTTGCAAACTACCTAGTCGGTAATATTATACCAAAAGGGATGACATATCAACAAAAGAATAAATTTTTCTCTGACCTCAAACACTACTTTTGGCTTTTGGGAGGAACCCTACCTTTTCAAAGTATGTTCCGACGGTATGATCAGACGTTGTATATCTGGACCAGAAACCCAAACCATTTTAGATCAATGTCACCACGGACCAACCGGTGGACATTATGGACCAAACATAACTGCTAAAAAGGTCCTTGATTCAGGATTTTACTGGCCAACAATCATCAAAGAAGCTCATACTCTAGTCCGCTTATGTGACGCATGCCAAAAGACCAGAAATATATCAAAACGTGATGAGATGCCCTTGAACAACATTCAAGTATGTGAAATTTTCGACATATGGGGTATCGACTTTATGGGACCGTTCCCGAAATCATATAAGTTTGAATACATTCTAGTCGCCGTAGATTACGTATCTAAATGGGCCGAAGCTCAAGCTTTACCAACCAATGATGCCCGAGTAGTAATCACCTTTTTGAAGAAACTATTTCTGTCTGCCGTTTCAAATGCCCAAAGCTTCTAATTCAAAAAAATGCAGCGCCGAGATAACCACTTCTATATCAAAATACTGAAAAAACCATGAAAAGATAGGAGGTTAATCACCGTTTCTCTACATCTTATCACCCTCAAACTAGTGGTCAAGTTGAAAACACGAACAGGGCTCTTAAAAGAATTCTTGAAAAAACTGTTAAAGACAATCCTGCTATTTGGTCAAGAAAACTTGATGATGCTCTGTGGGCTTTTCGTACTGCCTACAAAACACCTACCGGAACAACACCGTACAAACTCATATATGGAAAAACAGCCACTTACCATTTGAAATTGAACACTGTGGCATAATGGGCATTGAAAAATTGCAACCCAATCTCATCGCTGCTGGTGAAAAAGAATGTTTCAGTTACACAGTTTAGATGAACGTAGGCACCAAGCTTATTAAAAAACCATCTATACAAGAAAAGAACCAATGTCTGACACGACAAAAAATTAAGAATGAGAAGGCATTCATCAAGGAAAAAGGACTTAACTCTTTCACGGATCAAAATTACAAATTTAAGCAACCGAAACTCAATCTTGATGGAATGACCTTATGTAGTAAAACATCAATATCCTCTGGATATGTTTGAACTTTTATGGAAAAAGATGGAAAGACATTATAGTCAATGACACTGACCAAAACTATAATCACGATGAAACACCCATTATTACATATAGCAGCGAAAGCTAATCTAGGGTATTACTTCATGGATACAACAATCATAATCATAGAAAACGACCCAAAAGAGACGTTTATTCAAAAGATATGTTATCATTCATTTCAAATCAGAGTTTTACAAAGGCATGTCCCAAAATCTAGAAACATAAAATGTGAATGATAACAAGTTTTAGCCATCTTCGAGTCCATGCCACTCCGTGCCGTATATTGCTCAATAACCTGAGATAAACATGCTAAAAAGTCAACACAAAGGTTGAGTGAAATTCATAGGTTGATAAACATTTTGAATACAATCATAGTGTAATAATAGTACAAACACAATTATTATGAAAATGTTATGTTATGATCTTGTGTCACGTTTATTATATACCACGTTATTTGAATAATTTCAACGATGGCAATTATCATAGTAACCGTGTATTACTGCGTTATTGTCTTGTTTGGTCTGTTTGGTCATGTCTTGTATAGTATAGTCTGGTCTAAGCTCATGGCACACAAACTGACTAGTGTATATATATACCCAAAATGATGTGATATATATATAGAGAGAGAGATAATGGCCCTCGGTGTAGGTAATTGCCATATACCTATGAAATTCAAATATAGTGTGTTTGGTTACCTAAGCCCTATCACAACCAGGATTCGTCAATCCCGATAGATCAGTCCATAAATTTTTCGCGTTTACCCGAAAGAGATTAATGTTTCTGATAATGAGGTACTTTTGGCATAATGTAACTATAGACAGTAGTTGTAATAGTGTATCAGGATAGCATATACTTGTAAAAACAACTTGTATTCCTTGTTTAAGCATGTAATAAGTCATTGAAAAGAAATCACATTGTTATAAATAAACGAGTATGTAAAAGAGTTTGTAAACAAGCATGTATCCCCCTCGCGAGGTTTTATAAAACATGTAAAGAAGTAAAAGGCGCGGTTATGAACTTCACCTGATAGGTAGTTGTAATAAATATTCCAAAATGAAAGCTGACGACCTTATCACAATCTTAATGGGGAAGGTTGATATAGAAAAATGATAGTAAACAGCCACGTCACGCAAACCTGGTTAAATATGTATGAGTCCCTTAAAGAAGATTGTACTATCTAGAAACATTTAGTTTTAAGAATTATGAGTTTGATTGAAGAGTTTGGAATTATTGTATCGCTTTACGTGGGCCATCATAATTCAGAAAGTCAATTCAGTAAACTTTAAGGACTGAGGGCATTTTAAAATCATAAACCTAACAACTCAGTCCAGAACGTAATACCAAAATGAAACTCCGTTATTATGAAGACTCCCTAGTACTGTTGATATGATCAGATATAATCGTTTTAAAGCGTTTTAAATCCATAATCTAGAAAATAGTTTAAGCACGAGAAGCGTTAATTAAAGTTATGTCTTGTAAGGTTTTAAACATGATTTTATACTTTTTCAAAATGTTACATTTTAGACCCTTGACTTTGAAAAGTGGCAAAATATACCTTTGGGGTTTGCACTTTTACGAGTTTGGTCCTTCAAGTTTAAAAGATATACCAAGTAATCCTTGTACTTTGGAAAGTGACATAATAGACCCACCCTATAAATATAACTTGATAAATGACATTCCAGCCCTTCTAGTTATTAATTTTAGAAAGTACGAATAAGTATACCCGTTGCATGATTAATAATAAAACCAAAACATGTCCAAAATGTCATGCAAGCCTCTTTTAACATTTCAATAGACATTTATAAGTTATAATAAACTAAAATATGAAGATTTAACGCAACGCAAGTTTAAAATAACGGTTCGTTAAGCTAAGAAGCAAAACGGGTCAAATTAGGGTTTTAAAACGTAAACGCGCGGGTTTTAAGTTCAAATTCCTTCATTAATCAATAAAGTGGTTATTTTAATATTAGTTAAGCATGCTAGGATATATTATATTAATATTTAATTATTATAACATTTAGTTTTAAGAAAAACGTTAAATTATGGTTTCGGGTGTATGGTTTTGGATCAAAATGGAAAATGAGCATGAATTGAGTTATGAAACTTTTACAAGAGTATATTTAGGATCATATGAACATTATAAAAGTGTAGGAGCAGAAGTAGAACATCTAGAACCTAGGTTTGAGCTTCAAGGAGCAAAAATGGTGGAAATGGGTCGTTCGGGTATTATTTCCCTCGTACGCCTTGTATCTTAGTTCCCGGGCTTCAAATATTCAAAGCTTCACTCTTGCTTGATCTTCTTATATGAATCCTAAGGATCAAATGGAGCAGGAGAATGTTTGCCTCAATCGGGTTATTGAAAGAATAAGTGGGGGATGAGTTAGAATGACATGTAGTAATGTGCTCATATTTATAGTGTTTAGCAACACTTAGAGGCCAAGAAACTTATGATACCAGGTTAGGAACACAAGGGGTGATGTGGAGAGGCTATGATGAGTAATGAAGGCAGAAATGCAAGGTGGAGGTGGTTCTAGACGTTTTAGGGGTGTTTGGTTTGATTTATACATGGCTGTTTTTGGACAGCCAACATCAGTCTCGGTAAAATGGTTTCCATTTACAAACCGTAATTCCGTTGAAGCTCAAACCACCGAGCATTGTTAGATATTTGAGTCCTCTACAACGTTTAGTTTTACATATTTGAGGGTTACTATAAAAAATTTAGAGATAATAGTCTTTACTACAGTGTGTCAGAATCGCGTACCTTGGCCATTTCAGCTGTAACTATTTCATCCCGACGTCGAATTCGGTTGATTCTACCAGGCAAAATGATCACAATAACATAGGATACCAACCTAGTGGGGGTGGGTTTTTTTTTTTATTTTTTATTATTTCACTTAATATCCAGAAACCTATTGATATTTTCAGTTCCTATGTTTTTATTAGCCGATCCGATCTAAACCTAGGGCCCTAAGTTTTTAGGTTTAGGGTTTTAAAACTAGATTAGTGGTTTTTCTAGGGTTTAATTCTTGAATATTATTGTTGAAATGATGAAATGATGATAGGATATGATTGTTAATGTTGTAATTTAAGTTATTACAACTTATTTGAGTGTTGGTTTGGGGTTATGATGGATAAAAACTAAGAAATGGGTCATGATTTACTATTTTGCTCGGGTTAGGGTTTCTGACATTTGAAATTAGGGTTTTGAGTGTAAAAATGTGTATGAAAGCTTATGAGTAGAATAATTAGGGTTTACACATTGTATATTGAGTGTAGTAGCTTGTACACAAGTGGTGATGAAGAAACTAGAATGAAAACAGAGGTAAAACGGCTATTTTTGGAGTTCATGCTTCATGATTTGTACATTGTGCTTTATAAGACTTGTACTTGACTTAGAGGGAAGTTTATATTTCAAATGAGAATTTATATTACTTGTACATTACTTTATAGCTTGTATAATTCACTTTAGATATTAACCCTTCATGAAATTAGGGTTTAGAGTAATATGATACGGTTTAAAGCCCTTTTTGATATAAGCTAACGTTGCAAATGGTACATTATAGAAATAATTACTTTGTAATAAGCATATTAAGATATTGACGTTGAACATTTTATGATATTTGCTTGACATATATGAAGACAGGATGGCCATAGATAGGTTGCGTGAGCTCGTCTACTTTAGTTATGTAAGTTACATGACATACTGAGATATTGACAATACAACTAATGTAATAAAGCGAAAAATTTCCCCGTACAATTGTGATAATAGAAAAATAGGTTTTGTATTTGATGAAAATTCTTGGGTTGTTATAGTCTCCACCCCTTACAGAAATCTCGTCCTGAGATTTAGTTGAAAGTTGTAGTGATATTATTTAGGAATAGATGTAGGTACTGGGTATGAATTTGATTTTTATGTTAGGCTAATCAAGGTCACAAGTCCACGTGTGTGATGCATTTATAATTATGTTGTACACCATAATTATAATTACTTCCTTTCACACGTCTACTTATTTTCAAGACTACACCTCTTGATGACAGCCAATAGAATTTCTTCAGATCCTGATAGAACCTGGGTGGATGAAATACTTTGATTTGTGGAACCTGTGGGTTATGGGCCCACCACGCTTCTGCTGCGCTACTCTGATCGTAAAGAATCGTTATTCATTAACCTTTAAAAGTCAACATCGAATAAGAATGCTATCACAAGTCTTTGTCAAAATTTTCATACCTAGTGGTATTGAAATCATTTGACATTGTATAGATTCTTGTGTGTTTCCTTGTTATTATGTTGCAGAATATAACAGAGAATTTTAGAATACGGAGATCATGTAATGAGTGATGTCAAGGAATGATTGTAAGAGAGTTGCTAATCACGTGAGATACAGATTTTGAAATGAACAGATGATGAAGGTAATAATGATAATGAAGGTAATAATGATAATGATTAAGGAATTGTTTGTACAAACGGATTGAAAGAAACTTGTTTGTACGTATGTTATATACTTAAGCCTACTTATTTATAATTTGTCACTTACAAAAAGAAGCGTTCAACTCCTTGTAACTGAGAATTTATAAATTCATAGTTCGGAGATTTATAATTTCCTTATTCAAATGAAGAAGTGACCTAATTCATTTCAATAAGATGATCATAAATCGTCTTACCTAAGTATAAAAACATGATATGGTAATGTGTAGAAAATGATATGATCATGAATGGTTAGATAATATTGAGATGTTGATTGTACTGACGCCCATATAATCGAGGATGAAAATTTATGTTGCAAAGGTATGAGGGGAGTATTCAGAGTTTGAACATAATAGAATCGATGGAATTGACAAATAATGTCGAGTTTTGATATCATCAGATAACAAGATGTAACGGAATCATCACTTTATTATTTCATGGATAGCTTTACATATGAAACTCTAAAAAGAGTTGATATTTATGCTACGTATCTCGTAGCAGGATTCTAGATAAAAGTAACAAATGACAAGGATTGTAGCTTGATGATTGGGGTTTTCAGATTGAAGAAGATTCTGATGAAACTTGAATATCCTCGAGAGTTGTTTCTAGGGTAGGAATTCTAAAGTGAACAAAAGCAAGCTCATCTCTAAGTATGCTTTCCTGTGGCCCAATTATTTGCTTTTGAGCGCTGATTTGCATAATGTTCTTTCTTTCCACAGGCATTACAAATTACGGATACTGTTTGTAGATCGTTTCTAGTGGTTGGTCTTTTGTTTTTGCAGTAATTGGTCTGGTGGCCTATCTTGTTGCAAACCCGACACTTGTCACTGCAAGGTCCAGTGTGATGTAGTCTACATCTTTTACATAAGGGAAGGTTTCTAGTATACCCATTGGTAGCAGCATAAGTCTTTAAGGCTTCTTGTCTTTTATGCTGTTATTGGTGGTAATCATTGTTATGGTTGTTATTGTTGTGGTTATCTTGGTAGTTGTTGTGATTGTAATTGTTAGAGTGGTTATTATTGTTGTGTTCATTGGGATATTGTTGTTGTTAGTGTTTCTTCTATCTTCAAACCTTCGGTTGTGATTATTGGTTTCTTGCACAGAATCACGCTTTATTATCTGATCCATTAATCTTTGGGCTATGTTGATGGCTTCCTCTTTACTATTCAACTGCTTATTTGTGCTTATTTCTTGTTTATATCTGCTTGTTATTGCTTATTAATGATGTTTAATACTTATTTTGCCTAGGGTGTACTTTAAAATCTATTTGTGCAAGTTTTCTTATAATCTGTCTTAAGTAGCTTAGAAATTAGCATAATCTGTTTTAGCTTGTTTGAGTGCTTATTGGTTATTGAAATTTGCTTAATATTGTTTGTTTAACTTATTTAATATTTGGTCTTGTGAATTTTAGTTTAAATCAGCATTAATCAAGTTAAAAATGCAAATCTGTCTTATAAAGGGGTGTTTGGGTCAGTGGCCAAAATAGGTCAAAATGGTTTAAAAATCTTTTTGGGTCATTCACTCAACTTTAACAAGCACTTTTGAGTTGTGATATTCCTTCGTTTTTAAGAAATTTTAAGGTTTAAAAGCTCAATTTAAGGTTATATGCAAAAGGTGTTTGAATCTGTGTAGGCTTATAGTTTTTTTAGCAGCTTATTTGTATTAGGACCTTTTGAATATTGTGATTTTTTGATGTTTATTATGTTGCTCAAGTGTTAAAACACCTTAGAATCAAAGTCTATAGGCCTGCATTTGTCATTTTTGTGTTTTGTCTAAATCTGTTAAATTTGTACAAATTTGAGAAATGGCTTTTGTATTTGCTTATTCTGGCTTATTCTTAATTTCAAAATGCTTTTTGAAAGATGATAATTGTTCTTTGAGGCTTAAATTTCATCTGTTTTGATGTCTTATATCCATAAGGATATGTTTGATTGCTTATTTTTAAGCTCAAAAGTTGAGTTTTGTAAAGATTGAAAAAAAAAAGTTCTAGTGTTGTGTCTGTGAGAACCAGCTTTTTCATAAGTCCTTTTGAGGGCTTATTTGATTTCAAACTCCTTTCTGATTGTTGATTTAAGTAGCTTATAGGTCAAGCTTTATGGGAATATAAGCCTTTAAGCCATAAGGATCCTTTAAGGGGCTTAAAATTAAGCTCAAAAGTGGTCCCATTGGCTGTTTGCTTAACATATTTTAGACAATGGCTTATTTGGTTATTTAAGCTTATTTAAGCTTATTTGCTTATTGCATTTGCTTAATTTAGGTTTAGTTCTGCTTATTAGGTTAGTTTTAATCAATATTAGCTTATTTAGTTTTGGTTAAAGCTTATTTGAGCTTATTTGCATTTTAGTTTAATAATTTTAAGTGTTAAAGCTTTTTTAGTGAATATGTCAATTAGGCTTAGTTCTGGCTTATTTTAACTCCTAGGTGCTTATTAGGGTTAGGGTATAATCTCTTTTCAGCTTATTTGTTGTTATAAGTGCTTATTTAGTCTAAAATTGTCAAACAGTTTAGCATTTAAGCTTTTTAGCAATTTGTCAACCCTTTCAGCTTATTTCTGAGCTTATTTTTAAGTTTCAAAAATTTTGTCTTTACAAAATTTGCTTATTTTTAGCTTAACAAAAAAGTTGTAAAAAAATGGAAAATAAAAACATTTGGGAGTAGGGAAAGTCCCAAGTGAGCAGGGCTCGAACCCGAGACCTCAACCACACTCACCAAACGTTTTAACACACACACCCTACACCACTAGCGCACTAGGGTCTTTTCCGTTAGTCTTTGCACCATTTATTCTTTTACCATCTTTTTGAGTTCTTTTTTTTTAATATATAAGCCGTAGCTTTCATGGGCTTATTTTGAGCTTATTTCTTAAGCTGGCTTATCCAGCTTATTTTTCCTAGGAACTTTACATCATTTAGGACTTTTTAGTAATTTTTCATATTTTTCCAACTTTATTTTTTATTTTTATTTAATTTCCGTAGATTAAAATTTTTAAAAGTCATTTCAAAATAGTTAAATTAATCAGAAAAATACAAAAAAATAGTTTTTAGTTTTAGAATTAATATTTTGAGTTTTACAAATTTTAAAAACATTTTTAACATTTTTAAATTTTAAATTTCATTTTTAGCTTTTTAATTTAAATTTAGAAATTAGTTTTTATTAGTGAAAAATATTTTTCTAAGTGATTCTCACATTTTAGACTTTTCTAAAGTAGAAAATCATTTTTTTGAATTTTTAGGTATTAATTTGTCATTTTTTTAGAATTTTAAATTGATTAAATAGGTTTTTAATTCATAAAAAAATATTAAAAAGTCAAAAAAATATAATTCTTTTTTAGAAAATTTTCTTTTGTCATTTTAAAGGTTTAGAAACTAAGTTTGCATTTCTAGGGTTTTATTTTGACTTAGTTGATAATTTAGACGTGTTTTTAGGATTCCCGTTTGTGTTTTTAGTCAAATTTGTGTTGCCTTAATTGTTTTTAATGTAGATTGCATTAATTTTCCCATAGATTTAGAAAACCAATCAAAATCTTTGTCATTCAAACATCAAATATCAAACCGACTCTCGACTTACCATTGCATTCCTCGTTGGGGATAAACGACCCGGGAATATCATATACTACTCGGATTTCATTGATTTTCTTTCTTTGAAACTTTTCAAGGAAAACTTGATTTGGTTGGTTAATATAAGTAGTATATTATTACTATATATTATTTATATATACCTTTTGAGGAATCAATTTTTGGCGCCATTGCCGGGGAGGAGTGTAAGCGTTTGTCGTTTCAACGTTTGACAATTAGTGCTTTGAAGATCCTTTCTAGTGAAGTTATTTTCTTTATAAAAATACAAAAATACAAAAAGATTTTCTTTTTCTTTTTTATTATATATATAAGACAAGAAAAAAATCAAAAATATAAAAAAATTGTCCTTATATATAAATAAATTATGAGATCAATTATTATAATACTCTCAACTGAGTATTATCATTAATAAGTTCCCGAACAAAAGATCAAAAACTTGCCTTTTGTGTCACTTGCGAAGTACGGTTCACCTTTGAAAGATAAACAAACTCTAAGAGGGGTATAAGGCGGGTTGTTCCGAGGAACTACGACCCAAAAGGAGAAGGTTTTTAATAGCTTCGCGCTTTCCTACTCCTCCGCTCCTTTGTGCGTTTTTCTTCTAGAGAGCTACCGAGAAGCTTGTTGATTATTAGGTTTAAGTTGTCTTATTGCACAGCTGCTCCGCCTCTATTAAATATAAATTGTGAATCAATTGTTGAAAAACCAATACCATAATCTCTCTAATAAATAAACCAATTTGTATAAAATTTTCTTTTTCTATTTCTTTCGTGCATGAGCAGTCGATCTTCGACAAGGAATCTTTTTCCGCCTCTTGAAGATCCCGAACGTACCATCCGAAGAAGAACTCGTGTTAATCCTAATCTTTTGAAAACAATTTGTTAGAATCAACATGGGCCGCTAACGGAACACGGTGATGACGGGACTACCTCCCGAGGGAGGTGGTTTTACGCTTCCTGGCCTTCAGGAACAATTGGAGGGTTGTGCCAAACCATCTTGGATTGTCGGTGGGTGGACCAATAGCCCCGATTGCAATTCAAGCAACGAATTTTGGACTCAAGAATGACATGATCCAACAAGTTCAAAATTTCTCATGCCATTATCCGTGTGGAAAAATATTTCTCTTCCGGAACTCACTCCTACTTGCATGACTCTCAAACTTGCGGACCGGTCAATTTCTCGTTCGATCGGTATCGCCAAAGATGTCTACGTAAAAGTAGGAAAGTTCCAATTCCCGGCCGACTTTTTAGTCGTAGACTTTGAGCCGGATTCCTCCCGGTGGTTACCCTAATTCTTGGGAGACTACTTTCTTAAAGACCGAACGTGCCTTGATTGATGTTTACGAAGGAGAATTAACTCTTCGTGTTGGAAAAGAAGCCGTAACATTCAATCTTGATCAAACTTCGAGATACTCGGCTAATTATAATGATATGACGGCGAACCGAATCGACATAATTGATATGGCCTGTGAGGAGTATTCTCAAGAAGTTCTCGGTTTCTCCGATGTGATCGCGAGTGGCAATCCTACTCCTTATTATGACCCGATCATTTCTACCTCTTCTCCAACCCTCACTCCCTTCGGGGATAGTGATTTTCTTCTCGAGGAAGTCAACGCTTTCCTCGCTCTTGAAGATGATCCGACTTCACCAGAAGTTGATCACTCTTATTACGACTCGAAGGGGGACATTCTTCTTCTTGAAGCATTTCTTAATGATGATCCATCATTACCCCCTCCCACTCAAGGAATGTATTTGCCTCAAATTCGAAAAGAACTTAAAATTTGTGAAGCTAAAAATGATAAATCATCAATTGATGAACCTCCCGAGGTCGAACTCAAGGACTTACCTCCTCATCTTGAGTACGCATTTTTAGAGGGTGACGACAAGTTGCCCGTCATAATTGTCTAAGACTTGTGAGGGTCGTGGAAAAAGACCATGGTCTCATAAAGGTTTTGAAAGTACACAAGGAGCAATCGTTGGCAAATCTCACGACATTAAGGGTATTAACTCAGAATTTTGTACTCACAAGATTCTTATGGAGGATGACTTCAAACCGGCGGCCTAACACCAAAGAAGGGTGAATCCAAAAATCCATGATGTCATCAAAAAGGAGGTTGAAAAACTTCTTGACGCCGGATTAATTTACCCGATCTCGGATAGTCCTTGGGTAAGCCCCGTACATTGCGTACCGAAAAAAGGTGGCTTTACCGTTGTTGAAAATGATGAAAACGAGTTAATTCCTACTCGATTGGTTACGGGTTGGCGTGTATGCATTGACTACCGAAAGTTAAATGAAGCCACCCGTAAAGACCACTTTCCACTACCGTTTATGGATCAAATGCTCGAGAGATTAGCAGGAAATGAGTACTATTGTTTTCTCGATGGTTTCTCGGGTTACTTTCAAATTCCCATTGACCCTCGTGATCAAGAAAAAACAACATTCACGTGTCCTTATGGAACGTTCACCTACCGTCGCATGCCTTTTGGCTTATGCAATGCACCGGGCACGTTCCAAAGGTGTATGATGGCTATCTTTCATGATATGATCGAAAAAACGATGGAAGTCTTCATGGACGACTTTTCGGTCTTTGGGAATTCATTCGGAAATTGCCTCTCTCGTGTAGACAAGATGCTTCAAAGGTGTGAAGACACCAATCTTTGTCTAAATTAGGAAAAGAGTCATTTCATGGTTAAGGAAGGCATTGTCCTTGGCCATAAGATTTCTAAAAATGGGATTGAGGTTGATAAAGCCAAAGTCGATGTGATTGCTAAGTTACCTCATCCCACCACTGTCAAGGGTGTTCGGAGTTTTCTCGGTCATGCCAGTTTCTACCGACGGTTCATTAAGGATTTTTTTCAAAATTTTCCGACCGACGACTCATCTTCTTGAGAAGAATACTTCGTTCATCTTCTCCAATGAATGTATTCAAGCTTTTGAAATGTTAAATAAAAAACTTACTGAAACTCTAATCTTGATTGCCCCGGACTGGGACCTACCCTTTGAGCTTATGTGCGATGCAAGCGACTTTGACATAGGTGCAGTCTTGGGACAACATCATGAAAAGTATTTTAGGCCTATACACTATGCTAGTAAAACAATGAAAGAGGCGGAATCACATTACACGACGACGGAGAAAGAAATGTTAGCTGTGGTGTATGCCTTCGAAAAATTCTGGTCTTACCTCATCTTGAAAGATTCCAAGGCGAGATTGCTCCGGTGGGTTCTCCTCCTTCAAGAGTTTAAATTCAAAGTAATTGACACAAAAGGAGCCTTACTATGATTCGGAGGGAGACATTCTTCTTCTTGAAGAATTTCTTAATGATGATCCATCATCACCACCTCTCCCTCCACAAGAACTTAAAGTTGTTGAACCTAAAAATGAAAAATCTTCTATTGATGAACCACTCGAGGTTGAACTTAAGGACTTATCGCCTCATCTTGAATATGCATTTTTGGAGGGTATCGACAAATTACCCGTCATAATTGCCAAAGACTTGAAAGATGAGGAGAAAGCCCTCATAAAGGTTTTGAAGTCACAAAAGCAAGCTCTCGCTTGGCAACTTTCCGACATTAAGGGTATTAACTTGGAATTTTGTACACACAATATTCTAATGGAGGATGACTTCAAACCGGCGGTCCAACACCAAAGAAGGGTCAATCCAAAAATCCATGAGGTGATAAAAAAGGAGGTTCTTAAACTCCTTGATGCCGGATTAATTTACCCTATCTCGGATAGTCCTTGGGTAAGCCTCGTACATTTTGTGTCGAAAAAGGGTGGCTTTACCGTTGTTGAAAATGATGAAAACGAGTTAATCCCTACTCGATTGGTTATGGGATGGCGTGTATGGATTAGAACTCAACCAAAAGATAAATGGTGACGCCAAAACCCAAAAGACCAATTTCCAATACCCTTTAGGACCCAAGATGCTTTGAGAGACTAGTGGGAAACGAATACTATTGTTTTCTCGACGGTTTCTCGGGTTACTTTCAAATTCCCATCGACCCTCATGATCAAGAAAAGACCACATTTACGTGTCCTTATGGAACGTTCGCCTACCGCCGCATGCCTTTCGGCTTATGTAATGCATGGGCCACGTTCCGCAAGGTGTATGGATGGTCAATCTGTCAGATATGATCAAAAAAAACGATGGAAGTCTTTATGGACGACTTCTCGGTCTTTGGTAATTCATTTAGAACTTGCCTCTCCCATTTGGACAAGATGCTTAAACGTGCGAAGACACCAATCTTTGTCTAAATTGGGAAAAGAGTCACCTTATGGTCAAGGAAGGTAATTGTCCTTGGCCATAAGAATTTCATAAGATGGATTGATGTTATTAGGCTAAATTGATGTTATTGCTAAGCTACCTTCATACCCACCCCAACAAAGGAATTCGGAAGTTTTTTCTTGGTTCACGCCGGGTTTTTATCGTAGATTATTCAAGATTTCTCAGGAAATAGCCTGGGCCGATGACCCTCTTCTGAAAAAGATTCTATGTTCTTCTCTCCAAAGAGTTGTATTGAAGCATTTCGAAACACTATAAGAAAAATTACGCGAAGCACCAATATTAAGTTGCCCCCTATTAGGACCTACCTTTTGAGCTCATGTGTGACGCGAGTGATTTTCCAATAGGTGCAGTCTTAGGGCAACGAAAAACAAAACATTCTCAGCCTATACACTATGCAAGCAAAACTATGACCGATGCTCAAGCACATTACACCACAACAGAAAAAGAATTACTTACCGTGGTGTATGCTTTCGAGAAATTTTAGCCTTACTTAGTCTTGTCAAAAAGCATAGTGTATACGATCACCTCGGATTATAATACCTTTTTTTAATAAGCAAGATGCTAAGCCGAGGTTGCTCCGGTGGGTTCCTTCAAGAATTTGATATCATCATCCGTGATAAAAAAAAAACGGAGCCGAGAACCTCGCCGCCGGACCATACAGTTGTCCGATTTAGAATCCTCAGCAAATTGTGCTCAATAAAAAGGAAATAAAAGAAACGTTTCCCTCTTGAAACACTTAGTATGGTATCTTTTCGTGGTGATTCTAGTACCCCATGGTTTGCCGATTTTGCTAATTACCATGTGGGGAACTTTGTTGTTAAAGGGATGTCGTCCTAACAACGTCCCAACAAAAGAACAAGTTTTTCAAGGATGTTAAACACTACTTTTGGGACGACCCCTATTTGTTCAAAATATGTGCGGATCAAGTCATCCGGCGGTGTGTTCACGGCCAAGAAGCCATTGATATTCTTAAGGCTTGCCACAATGGACCCACCGGGGGACATCATGGCCCGAACTACACCGCCAAAAAGGTGTTTGACTCTGGTTTTTATTGGCCCACAATCTATCGTGATGCCCATGACTTAGTCAAATCATGTGACTCTTGTCAACGTCACGGGAAAATCTCGCAAAAAGATGAAATGCCCCAAAATGCCATCCAAGTTTGCGAGATTTTTGACGTATGGGGCATCGATTTTATGGGACCGTTCCCGTCTTCACGAGGGAACAAGTATATACTCGTGGCGGTCGATTACTTGTCGAAATGGGTTGAAGCGAAAGCGCTCCCCACCAACGACGCCCGAGTTGTTTGCAAAATTTTAAAATCTCTCTTTGCTCGGTTTGGAACTCCCCGCGCTATCATTAGTGATCGCGGTACGCACTTTTGCAATGACCAATTCTCAAAGGTCATGCTTAAGTACGGTGTCACTCACCGTCTTGCTACCGCGTATCACCCCCAAACAAGCGGACAAGTGGAAGTCTCCAACCGTGGTTTAAAAAGAATCTTGGAAAGGACCGTGGGCGAGAACCGTGCCTCTTGGTCGGATAAATTAGATGACGCTCTTTGGGCCTTCCGTACCGCTTACAAAACACCCATCGGGTGTACTCCTTACAAGCTCGTGTACGGAAAGGCATGTCATCTACCGATCGAGCTCGAGCACAAAGCCTATTGGGCCTTGAAGCATGCAAACTTTGACCTTTTGACCGCGGGTGATCACCGGAAAGTTCAACTCAATGAATTAAATGAACTTCGTGATCAAGCCTATGAGAATTCTTTGATTTACAAAGAGAAGACAAAGAGGATCCATGACTCCAAGATCAAAAACCGCGTTTTCAACGTCGGTGATCAAGTCCTCCTCTTTAATTCTCGATTGAAGATTTTCTCGGGCAAGTTAAAATCCCGTTGGTCCGGACCGTTCACCATTGCCCAAGTGTACCCTTATGGCACCGTCGAGTTATCCCAAACCTCCGGGCCAAACTTTAAGGTGAACGGTCATAGAATTAAGCACTACTTTGGAGGGGACATACCACAAATGGTTGTCCAGTACCTCCAAACCTTCCCCAAGGACCAATGAATTCGGGGACGGGTCAAGCTAAGTGACCTTAAACAAGCGCTTCGTGGGAGGCAACCCATGCTTATCCTAGTATAATGATAATAGTAGTAATGAATAAGTGTTTTGTAACGTGAGGAGGTGTGCCTCTTCCATTCTCGTTTGCTTGTGTTTTTGTGTTGTATGTCCAGGATTGCCCGGATTTTGAAGCCTCTCGTGCTCGTGGTTTTGTCCTTCGATCACAAGAGCTTCACATCCTCAGCTTCATTTTGGGAATCCAATATCCAAATCTTATCGACTAACGTTTATCTTTGAGCATACTTAATAAACGGCTTTAGATTTACGTAGAGACCCTTCTTAAAACATTGAGGACAATGTTTAGTTCTAGTATGGGGGGATCTATCGATTTGATTATGCCTGCTGTCGTTGTTTTCACGTAATCCCGTTTTTACCACCAAATTTTAAAAAAATATTGTGAATTTGTGCAAAAATTGAAAAAAAAATTCCAAAAATAAAATAAGTGTTTTGTCACAATTTTGACTTTCCTGCTGGGTAGAATAAGAATAAAATTTTGACTCGATCGAGCGTGTTGAGCCCTAGCTTGTTCCTTAACTTTTAGACTAAGCATTCGCGGATCTTCGCGAAGAACGAAAAATGATAGAGTTAAGTAGGAGTTGGATGCTAAACAAGGATTATTTGGAAATCTTAAGAGCTCATGTGTGTAATTTGTGGTTTTTTCTCCCATAAGCTCCTAACCGGACTAATAATACGTGCTATTTTTGGAAATTAAACTTAAATCAACAATTTTTGAGATGTAGTCAATAATATTTTTTAGTCTTAGTTCAAATTTATACTTAAATTTTCTAAAAAGAAGTCTTCTCTATATCGTGAAATAAAGTAAAATGAAATGAAAAAAAAATAATTAAAAATGATGAAAAAATGATGAAAAATGAAAAAAAAGAATGATGAGTAATAATTATAAACTGTGGGCTGATAAAAGTTTGTTGCATCTTGCTGGCTCACAACCGATGTTGCAGCCTTCTAAAAGGTCGAGGATTTCCTTAAGAATGAATAATTATATTAAGTGTAGTAAATGTGATTTAATAAATATAGGGAAAATTTCTTTTTCTTAAATTTAAACATGCTTTTGAACTAAGACTATTTCATTTTAAGTTTTTCTAAATAAGCTATGTATATACGGGAAACCTAAGAGTTTTTGAAACCGAAGGTCCGTGAGTCCCGATACTAGTCTCTGTGGGGTGTCAAAAGCCTGGTCACTTAGCCGCAAGGTTGGGATGTGCCGAGACGAAAGTCGCTACATGGGATGATCTCGCCTTCAAACTCATTATTCTCAGGTGGAACGTGAAGCATAGAAATTTTGCAAAACGTTGATCCATGGTTGAAATTCGAAATAAGCACATTCACCTAATATATAATAATTGTCGGGAGTGAAAAGTTCACAAGTTATAAATATGAGTAGTGTTAGCATCTTAACTTATATTTGACGGTGATTTCGTTTTAAGCTTGGTTTGGAATAAGTGAAAAGTCGGGAACGATGAATTTATCCTTTTTGGGGCATTTTAGGATTGAAATGCGTCTTGTTCTATGACCCTAATGTTATAAAAATAACGAAAGTCAAATAAGTTAGTTAGTTGCTTAAAAAGAAAAGTACAAAAAAATGAGAAAAAGAAAAAAATACAAAAATATTAGTGGTAGTAAGTGTAAATATTTAAAAATGGTCAAAACGGGGCTTTTCAAAGCTATTGATTCTTTAATTCCCCTTGATGAACACTTAGCTACTTTTCGAGGTAATTAGTCGAGGGGGATCGAGATTCTTAGTTTTCTTAAGTGTTTACTTATAGCATTGCGTGAGGACACGACAATATCTTAGTATGGGGGATTTTGGTATGTGCTTAATTACACATACCATTTTCCATTAAAAACGGACTTAAATGACTAAAAACATACCAAAAATACATTGTATTTGTGTGTTTTGCATTTATATTGTGCAGGAAACGGATATCCGACAAAAGGACGAAAAACGAAGCCAAAAACGACAAAACCAAGCACGAGAACGGAAAGAGCGTGAAGCAAAAGTCAAAATCAAAGCCAAAAGTCAAAGTCAAAAAAGTCAACCAAAAAGTCAACCCCGACAAAGTCAAAGTCAAAGACGGAGCCGAAACCGAAGAAATACTTAATGGGCCAACCCGCACCCATCTAATGGGCCGGGTCAGCCCATTAAGGCATTATGAAGACTTATACACACATAAATGGCCCAAATACCTTTTAAATATAAACCGGCCCATATACAAGCCCAAAGCCCAAATCACATTTAACCATCGTTAGTCCCTCAACCACTTACACTGTTAGTCCTAAAAGGACTGTGGTTGCAGCAAGATATATCAAACAGAGGGGCTTAACTTGTTAAACTGCCAAACTTATAACGCCACAAGGACTGAAATTGCAATACCACTTATCAAAATGAAGGGCCAAAGGTGTCAAAACCTCAAAGTCTTACCCTGCACCAAATCAAAACACTGTATATCCTCTTCATTTCCCGCCAAACCCCTTTTGGCACTATTCATCCATCGTTTTCACTTCTCCTGCAACATACAAACAAAACCCATTACTTCCCATCAAACCCCACTCACAATACAACAAATGACACCTTGGCAATCCCTTGCAAGCTCATTCGGCAAGGAATGAAGACAAAAATTTGATGGCTAGGATTTAAAGGCTTGGGCACCACTCAAGATTGATGGCTGAGATGAAGACTTTGAGCTACTCACACAAGAAGCACAGCTGCCTTATGTCTCACAGAAGAAACACACATCCTAGAACCTTCTTAGCTTTTATATAAATAGGACCTTGTAAGCCCATATGGGGCACCTAGTTAATTTTCAGCTTATTTTACTTTATGTTTTACTTATTGTCTTTTAAAATTTTCAAGTCTTGTAATCTTTTTAAGTTTAATGAAAGTTTGAGGAATTTTATGTTTTAAAACCTGTTGTTAAGCTCTTATTGTTTTCAAGTCTTGGTTAAGTTTCCAAAAGTTCTTATTTAAACTCATATTAAGTTGTTTTATACTTAAACAACATAAGCTTCTTAATAGCTTTTTGTTGTTTAAGAACTAGTTCAAAAATCACTCAAAAAAAAGCTCAAATGGATGATAAGCCAAACCTGGATGGGCTTATGGGTTTCACTAGCTTGTCTTTGACAAGCTAGAGCTTGTAGATCAGCTTATTATTAAGCTTGTTTGCCCTGTTTAAGCAAGGGCTTTGTAAGTTTTCATTTTTCCATTTTTAGCTTATTTACTATTCAACTGCTTATTTGTGCTTATTTCTTGTTTATATCTGCTTGTTATTGCTTATTAATGATGTTTAGTACTTATTTTGCCTAGGGTGTAGTTTAAAATCTATTTGTGCAAGTTTTCTTATAATCTGTCTTAAGTAGCTTAGAAATTAGCATAATCTGTTTTAGCTTGTTTGAGTGCTTATTGGTTATTGAAATTTGCTTAATATTGTTTGTTTAACTTATTTAATATCTGGTCTTGTGAATTTGTGGTTTAAATCAGCATTAATCAAGTTAAAAATGCAAATCTGTCTTATAAAGGGGTGTTTGGGTCAGTGGCCAAAATGGGTCAAAATGGTTTAAAAATCTTTTTGGGTCATTCACTCAACTTTAACAAGCACTTTTGAGTTGTGATAATCTGTTTTTAAGAAGTTTTAAGGTTTAAAAGCTCAATTTAAGGTTCTTTGCAAAAGGTGTGTGAATCTGTGAGTTTATAGCTTATTTTATCAGCTTATTTGATTAGACTTTTAAATCTTGTGATTTTTTGATGTTTATATGTTTGTTCAAGTGTTAAAACACCTTATAATCAAAGTCTACAGGCTTGCATTTGTCATTTTTGTGTTTTGTCCAAATCTGTCAAATTTTTACCAAGTATTGAAAATTTGAGAAATAACTTTTTCATTTGCTTATTCTGGCTTATTCTTAATTTCAAAATGCTTTTTGAAAGATGATAATTTTTCTTTGAGGCTTAAATTTCATCTGTTTTGAGGTCGTATATCCATAAGGATCTGTTTGATTGCTTATTTTTAAGCTCAAAAGTTGAGTTTTGTAAAGATTGAAAAAAAAGTTCTAGTGTTGTGTCTATGAGAACCAGCTTTTTCATAAGTCATTTTGAGGGCTTATTTGATTTTCAAAATCCTTTCTGATTGTTGATTTAAGTAGCTTATAGGTCAAGCTTTAAGGGCATATAAGCCTTTAAGCCATAAGGATCCATTAAGGGGCTTAAAATTAAGCTCAAAAGTGGTCCAATTGGCTGTTTGCTTAACGAATTTTAGACAATAGCTTATTCGCTTATTTAAGCTTATTTGCTTATTGTATTTGCTTAATTTAGGTTTAGTTCTGCTTATTAGGTTAGTTTTAATTAATATTAGATTATTTAGTTTTGGTTAAAGCTTATTTGAGCTTATTTGCATTTTAGTTTAAGAATTTTAAGTGTTAAAGCTTTTTTAGTGAATCTGTCAATTAGGCTTAGTTCTGGCTTATTTTCTTTGCTTATTTTAACTCCTAGGTGCTTATTAGGGTTAGGGTATAATCTCTTTTCAGCTTATTTGTTGTTATAAGTGCTTATTTAGTCTAAAATTGTCAAACAGTTTAGCATTTAAGCTTTTTAGCAATCTGTCAACCCTTTCAGCTTATTTCTGAGCTTATTTTTAAGTTTCAAAAATTTTGTCTTTACAAAAGTTGCTTATTTTTAGCTTAACAAAAAAGTTGTAAAAAATGGAAAATAAAAACATTTGGGAGTAGGGGAAGTCCCAAGTGAGCAGGGCTCGAACCCGAGACCTCAACCCCACTCACCAAACGTTTTAACACACACACCCCACACCACTAGCGCCCTTGGGTCTTTTCCGTTAGTCTTTGCACCATTTATTCTTTTACCATCTTTTTGAGTTCTTTTTTTATATATAAGCCGTAGCTTTCATGGGCTTATTTTGAGCTTATTTCTTAAGCTGGCTTATCCAGCTTATTTTTCCTAGGAACTTTACATCATTTAGGACTTTTCAGTAATTTTTCATATTTTTCCAACTTTATTTGTTATTTTTATTTAATTTCCATAGATTAAAATTTTTAAAAGTCATTTAAAAATAGTTAAATTAATCAGAAAAATACAAAAAAATAGTTTTTAGTTTTAGAATTAATATTTTGAGTTTTACAAATTTTAAAAACATTTTTATCATTTTTAAATTTTAAATTTCATTTTTAGCTTTTTAATTTAAAATTAGAAATTAGTTTTTATTAGTGAAAAATATTTTTCTGAGTGATTCTCACATTTTAGACTTTTCTAAAGTAAAAAAAATCATTTTTTTTGAATTTTTAGGTATTCATTTTTCATTTTTTAGAATTTTAAATTGATTAAATAGGTTTTTAATTCATAAAAAAATTATTAAAAAGTCAAAAAAATATAATTCCTTTTTAGAAAATTTTCTTTTGTCATTTTAAAGGTTTAGAAACTAAGTTTTTATTTTTAGGGTTTAATTTTGACTTAGTTAATAATTTAGACGCGTTTATAGGATTTCAGTTTCCGTTTTTAGTTCAAATTTGTGTTGCCTTAATTGTTTTTAGTGTAGATTGCATTAATTTTCTCGTAGATTTAGAAAACCAATCAAAATCTTTGTCATTCAAACATCAAATATCAAACCAACTCTCGACTTACCATTGCAATCCTCGTTGGGGATAAACGACTCGGGAATATCATATACTACTCGGATTTCATTGATTTTCTTTCTTTGAACCTTTTCAAGGGAAACTTGATTTGGTTGGTTAATATAAGTAGTATATTATTACTATATATTATTTATATATACCTTTTGAGGAATCAGTGTCATGAGCTTAGGATAATATCGTAAACATTTTTGTGCGATATTGTATGTGTTACAATAGTCACACACACTCGGAAACATTGAGATTCACACAACTTTTTTGGAATGATATCAGTTACCAAATACTCTATATGATACTAGAAATGAAACCGAAATTACTAAATCCTTTTAGTCCTCGTAAATATTTTGCTTGAACCTATGAATTCACCAACTTTATGTTGATGTTTTTAAGCATGTTTTTCTAAGGTGTTTAGCTGTGGATGTCTTTGATTGCTATATGGTGTCTCCTTGCATGGCCCGGTTTTCAAGAATCTTTATCTATTGCTTACACATCGTTGACAAATTTTAAATCTTATTTACGCTTCCGCATTTGACCCTTTTAAATCATATAAGTATTGTAACGACATAATTTATGTTATCAATGCAACGATGTTTATTTTCAAAACGTACCCCTTAGTGGTCGTTCTTTGTACTTTGTGTGATGTATATTTGACGTCTATGACATGCCTTTCTGGACTACCGTATTCCGTCCAGGGTTTGGTGGGTGTGACAGATTGGTTATCCAGAGCCATGGTTAGAGAGAACTCAGGTAGTATATACTAGGTTCTGGTCTATAACCTGTATGTGCATCCTTACGTGTTGCTTACTTGCTATATACGTTAAAATACCCGTTTTGCATTATCATATAGATATATATATATATATATATACATATATATAAGTACTAAATATATCATATTACCATAGTTATACTATTTCATTTTTCCATATTATATTTTACATCATGTTTATTTTAATCACTATACGTGTCCTACATAGTTTCATATAAAGGTCATTATATAAATACTAAAACTCTTCTAAGACATTGTGGGTGAAACAATGGTCTCGTTTGTTACTTTGATATTGCAAATGAAGCAATGGTCTCGTTTAATTCTAAAACATCGTGAGTATACGATGGTCCTTAAAACTTCTTCATGAATTTACATAATATTATTTTTCATATCGTCGAAACTTGTTACAGTCCTCCGATCCTACGTTATCTTACTATCCGAACCTGAATGCGAGCTTGAACACCCGTCCCATACTGTTGAAACCCCTACGTCATCTCGTAACATCGTAATATTTCTTACTCTTGGCAATTTATAGAAATATGCCGATTAATTCGCATATGATATTAACCCGTCATCCAATAACGTTTCATTTATTTTAACCTGACTTATTTATTTTCCTTTTACTTCTCTTAATTTGGAAGAAAATGTCGGCATCAAGACAAAGAATGAGTTTCGAAGAAATGGAGCAGGTTGTAGCCCAACGAGTCGCTAATGCTATTGAAGCTATTGCGATCTACGAGTCAAAAATCCGCATGGCTCACGACTCGATGAATCAGGTCGTATGTGAGGAAGCCACGGTAGGAAAGAATGTTAGTAACAAAAGGAAATGGGGAAGTGATCACGGTAGGGATTCTAACCAACAACAAAGCAAGAGGATTGAAGTGGTTAGAGCACACGCTACTAGGGCAAGCAACAAGAAGGCGCATGCTGGAAATTTGCCTTACTGCAACAGGTGTAAGTTGCATCATACTGGACCGTGTACTGTGAAGTGTGGCAACTGTAAGAGAGTTGGCCACATGAAAAAGTATTGTAGGACTTCCGCTCCTGCAACAATTAAGAGGGCCCCAATAGCCAACCAGAAACCTGCAGTGACCTGTTTCGGATGTGGTGCTCAAGGGCATTTCAAGAGTAAATGCCCAAGATTGAAGAACCAGATGTATGATAATCAGAAAAAGAAGGAGGGGAAAAATCCGCAAGAACTCTAAGGTCGTCAAGGAATTATACTGATGCTTAAGGAGAGATTTTTCTGCCCAACCTAGTGAGACCTAAGTCGAAACCTTCTATAACCATATTCCCTAAGAGATATGCACTAGTACTTTTCTATGAATTTTATTGTAATAGGTGGATGTTTTAAAATTCCCATTAATGTATGTGTCATGACGATTCCGTCGGTTACATTCTGATTCTCTTTAAATTAAAGTAAGTCGTTTTTAGAATAGTCATCACTTTGCCAACACTTTCGTTGTCGTCTTATAAACCATTTTTACCATCGTCTTATAAACTATTTAGTTGTCCTCCACAACCTATTTCGTTGTCATTTTATAAGCTAATTAGCGTCAATTCGTAAACTATTCATTACCATATTATAAACCCCTTACTATTAAAAAACTGTCACTTGATTTTCTCGAAAACCATTTTGCTAACACCGTAAAAAAATAAAAAATAATAATAGGAAATAAAAATAAAAATTAATGCTATCTTGCAAAATATCTTGTGTTGATATAAAAGATGCCTTGTTCTCGTTTTCACAAACCGTTTTTGCTACCTTATGAACCACTTTGTAAATATACCATGTAAACCTTTAAACATAACACTAGTTTGACGAAAAGAGCATTTCATCGTTAGTACCTAAATTATACATAGCCTGATCACCTATGGATAATTTAGGAAGGACCATGCCATGCTAAGAGTAGTCACCAATTTTTTTTGTCAATCTACCTTCACTTTCCATTTCTATTTATGTTTCTTTCTCTATATCTTCAACAAATTTTATCGTATTCATGTTGTAGTAATATTTTGCGTGCGTGTTCGTGAGTTTTGTCTGTCATGTGTATTTGTATTAGTACGTGCCGTAACTAAGTGGATTTTCCCAACCCTATCATATAGAGACACCATACCCTTAGCCGAAAGACCAAATTATGCTCCTTGTGGTCATGATGATCATGGATTGTAAAGTTTTGGAACATTAGGAATTGATCCCATTTAATTGGATTAGGATCAAAAAAATATGGAGATAGCCAACTCACCGGCCCAAAAACTGTTAATGAAACAACTGAGACGTAAAAGAGTTATGCTAAAGTGAGACGAAAACCACTTGAGTTTCAAGTTGGAGTTAAGGGCATGAAGAAATTGTCGCCAAAAAGGGGTGATACATTTTGGCAAACGTGGAAAGCTGAACCCGCGTTATATTTTGGGCCTTTCAAAAATCCTTGTCAAAATTCAGAACCGTTCTAAGTAACATTTAACTAGTCACAAAAAAATCGTTTCTTGTGATCCCTATACGTCATCTATCCTTACCAATTCGTGCTTTATTGAGCCTTATGTGTGCATATGCTATACGTGCGCTTGCAAATTCTTTTGCTCCGGGTATTAGTTTCTATGGATTCTTTCTGCCTCAAGAGTTTACCTTTGCTATGAGTTTGTTTGCCTTGCGTTTATCCTCCCATTCCGCCTAATTTTGCCTTGCGCATGGCATAGGAATATGTCGATTAGTTTAAACACGCCTTATTCTTGTCACCTCGTTATGTCTTATATATATATATATATATATATATATATATATTTCACACGACTTTATATCGCCGCACGCTTCCTTACTTCTCGTGATTTGTAGAAACATGCCGACGTCAGGACAAAGTCTAAATGCTGCCGCCATTGAGAAATTGATAACCCAACGCGTAACTGAGGCGATGGTAGCTTACGAGGCAAACCAAAACAATCAAAACGGAAATGGAAATCCCAATGTGAATGTTGGAGGTGTTGTGCCCGTTGCTCATGAGTGTATGATATGTAAGAAATCACATATCTATTTTATGCCAAAAATGACCCTAAAAAGATGAAAAGTGAACATATTATGCTTGTATATTGTGCATTTTGTCTTTTGTGATGTGTAGGTACGGATATTGCAAAAATCACAAGAAAAGAACCAAAAATCGGACAAAAACGAACACGAGACGGAACGAGTACACAAGAGCCGGATGTTTATCAATTATGGTCAACCAAGGTCAACAAAAGTCAACCATGGTCAAGCTTAGTCAACCCACAAGATGACAAAACCTTGAAAAATTCCAAATGAGCTCTTAATGTTAAACCTTTTTCACAAAAAGTCCCTAAACAATTTACACCGATAGTCCTTTGTTAGTCCTTAAAACTAATAAGGACTAACGGTCGTTAAGTCTTAAAATTAACTAAACCAAATCCATTTAACCCTTAGCCCAAAATAAATACCCGAGCCCATACCCTTTTATTAAAAAACTGAGCCCAAGTCAACACCGTTTAAACTCGGTCAAAAGTCTCAAATAAACGAATAATGAAAGAATTAGGGGGCGGGAAAATTCATTTTACTATTTACCGTCTCCCCCAATTCACCCTACTCAAATTAACCCAATTAAAGTGCAATTAACTCTTCCTTTCACTCGATTGACGTGGCAACAAAGATGCTAGTACAAAGCTCCACATCAGCTAAGAAGAACGTCATCAAATGCAATCATTGGCCAGAGCTGACACAAAGGAATACCATACAGATATCAAACAAACACACCTAATTAGGAATTTTGCACTAAATCAAGTGGGAAAGAAGCACAAGCCTTCAAAGAGTTGGGATTGCCACGCTGGCAATCCATGTGACATTCTTTCATCCAACGGATACAAATCAGGATCCAATGATTAGAAGAAATGAATGGCTTGGATTAAAGGGAGCGTCTAAGGCCAAGATCCTTCTTCTCTTGCCTATAAAAAGGAACTCAACCTCACTCACAGAAGTCATCTAGTGTAGTTTTCTTTTAGTAGCTTTTAGAATAGTTTTTAGCTTATCAATGTATTTTTAGCTTATCGGATTTCTTTTTTTGATGTAACTTACTTTTTATTAAGCTTGTATTCAGTCTTTTATTATCAATAAAACTTTGCTTTACATATTGTTCAATTTTTCAATTCATGTTTTAATTTCTAAGCATAATGATCTAAATAAGCTCTTAATACTATTTCATAAGCTCAAAACTGTTCACAAGATGTTAAAAGCTCTTAAGAGTTTTAATACTCCATGGAATTGGATGGTTGCTCTGAGTATTCAAGCTGGTAATAGTTCTTGATGGTCAAGAGTTAGGATTAGATATAGGATTTTGGATTAAGCTATAAGTTTAATCTGCTTTTATAAGCTCTAAATAGAGCATTCACCTCTGTTTAGCTAAGGTGGAGGTACTCTTTCCTTTTCCTTTCTCTATTTTCTATGCTGTCATTTATATTCTAGTCATACTTTGCATATTAGCTTAATCTGCTTATTGTCCTGCTTATTACTATTTAGATTTGTTTTATGTTGCTTATTATAGTTGCTTTATGCTATTTGAGTTCAATTGTTAGTGTAAATCTTAAGTTTCATGTATTTGTTCTTAAATCAGTTGAAAAACCAAAAATATTAGCATAATTAGTTAGCTTATTACTTCTGCTTATTTGTCTGTTAAAATAATGTTTCTTTAGTTTTATTAGATTTTAATCATCTGGTATCTTTAGTTTGAGCTTTAATTCTGAATTTCATAAGCTAAAAATAGGTTTGAGCAAAAAAAAGAGGTGTTTGGCATTAGACAGCACTAACTTTAGTTAGTGCTGTCAAAGGTTATTTAGTCCTTTACTTTGATCTTAAATTTCATAAGGAAGTTTATGAAGTTTGGTTTTAAGGTTTTGATTAGATTTTATCAACTTTTAATTTGAATTAGCATAAGTTGTTAGCATCTGTGGTCCTTAGTTCTGCTCATTAGGTTCATCTAGCTTAAATTGGTTTCTAGTTGTTCATATTGCTTTCATTATTCTTAAATTGGTTTTTAAATAGTGTTAGAACAAAATACTTAGGCCTGCGCATATGGTTTTATGATTTGGTTATAAATTTACCAACTGCATCAGCAAGTAAACAGGCAAATAGGCCATTTTCAAGCTGAAAAATCAGCAAGTTAAAGTAGGAATTAGCTTTTTAAAATTTATGCACAATTAATTTGTAGGCCAAAATTTATCTATTTGAGCTTATTTTATAATAATTGGCTTATTTGTCTATATGTTTTTAGTTTGCAAATCTGTCTTTTGTCTTTTCATAAAAAACCAAAAACAGTGTATTCTGCATAAATAGCTTTTTCAACTAGCTTTTTCTTAGCATATATAGATTTCAAAATAATTTTCAAATGCTGTTTTAAATAGTTTAAAGGTTAATCTTTTGAGATTTTCAAGTCTCATAACCATAAGGTTCTGTTTGCATGCTTAAAAATAAGCTCAAAGTTGCTAGTTTGGACTGTTTGGTTTGCAGTTTTAGGATAAGTGCTTAATTGATTGTTCCAGCTTATGGCTTATTGTTTTTGCATAATTTTAGCTTAGTCTTGCTTATTAAGTTAGTTATAGGGTATTGATAGCTTAATTAGATCTGTTTCCAGCTTATTCTTAGTTTTCTAGTTTAGAGTAAAAGCTTTTATCCCTTAAGTCATAATCTGTCTGTTTTAAAAGCTATTTTCTAGCTTATTTACTAGCTTTCATAAAAAGTTTCTTTATAAATTTTTTATTATTTCATCTGTTTTACAATTTGTGCAAAAGTTTTCAAGTATAAAAATTGCAAAAGGGTAATCATGGGGGTCGAAACCCATGACTCCATTTTTAACAACAACGGTCTCACAAAACACACACACAAACCATCTCGCCCTTGTGACTTTTTCAAACTAAACTTGCACAATTAATCCTTTATACACGTTTTGTTTTCTTTATCTTTTAAATAAGCCGAATTATTTAGTTATAAGCACTTCGTGTGCTTATTTGAGCTTTTCTGGCTTATCCGTTTAAGCCATTTCAAAAGTTTTATTTTTCCTGCAATCCTTTTATAATAAGCTACTTTTATTAATTTTCCTCGAATTTTTAGAGTTAATTTTGTATATTTAATCATTTTATTTTCATTAAAAACTTTAAAAAATCATAAAAAATAGAAAAATAATCAAAAATAATAATTTTCTTTTTCTGAAAAATTTCTTTTTATCATAATTTAGGTTTAGAAATTAAATTTGCGTTCGTAGGTCTTAATTTTAGCATACTTGCTTATTTGTTGCATTTTCTTATATTCCCGTTATCGTTTTCACGTTTAATTGCTTTAATTGCTTAATTGTTTACTTTCCCTTACATGTTTTTAGCTGTAGAAATAGATAACCAAATCAAAATCTTCAAAACCATTCAAATCGTTGTCCAAATAAGAACGAGGTCTCACTTCATAATTCTTGGGGTATAAACAACCCGGTGAACACTTACCGGATAACGTACGATATTTTCGTGTGAATTTTCATATTACCTTTGTCCTCAAGGGTAGTTTTGGAATTTCTATACTATTATATTAATACGTATACTATTTGAAACGTAATCAATTTTTGGCGCCGTTGCCGGGGAATTGTGTTAAAGATTCCTTCGTTTGAATTTGTCGATCGTGATTTGAAGAACCTTTCATTTTCGAAAGTTACGTCTTTTGAAAAAATAAAAAATAAAAAATAAAAAAATGTAAAAAATATTTTTCTTTTTCTTTTTATTATATGTTGAAGATAGATAAATAAAAAAATATATATACAAAAATATTTGCTCTTCCGAATTTTTCGATTTTTATTGTGTTCTCTTAAAATGCTAAAATACACAAGCAATTTAATTCTCTTACTAGAGAATTTGTGAATATCCATTAATAAGTTCCCGAACTTAAGAAAAAAAAAGTAACCGTCTTGTGTCACTTACGAAAAAGGCGCGCCTCTTTTGTGAAATAAGCTATTAGGAGGGTTGTTCCACGGAACTACGACCCGAAGGGATAAACATTTTTAAGGCGATTCGCTCCCACTACGTCCCCCGTTTGTAAATTTCACTTAAGGGAGTTACCCTAAGTTTGTTGATTATTCGGTGAAACAGAAATATTTTTGTGTATATATTTTTCTCCTCGTTTGTTTTGTTTAGTGCATGCGCACTAGAAATTCCAATTTTCTAAATAATTTGCCCGTAACCATTCCGAGACGTCAAAATAGAAGACGTGCTCCAAACGTAGTCGAACCCGAGCTTCGTACTATCGTTGAAGTTGCACCAATGGCGGAACGAACAATGGAAGAGCTACTCCAAGCACCCACGGAAGGGTATGGAGAAGCTATCGTCATACCGGAAATTAATGCGGATCATTTTGAAATTAAGACGAATTTGTTACAATTAGTTCAAGCTAGCCAGTTTCACGGTTATGAGAGGGAAAACCCCCACACTCATATTAATAATTTCAAAAGGATTACCTCGACTTTACGATTTAGGGATGTACCAAACGATGTAATTAAACTAATGATGTTTCCATACTCACTCGAAGGGGCCGCTAGAATTTGGTACGAAAAAGAGCCTCCTAACTCGATCTTGACTTGGGATGATCTCGTAACCAAATTCGTGAATTAATTTTTCTCTCCCTCGAAGACCACTCACTTAAAGAATGAAATCTCTCGTTTTACACAAAAATTGGAGGAGACTTTTAGTGAAGCATGGGAACGATTTAAGGAAATGCTTAGAGCTTGTCCCCACCATGGATTTACGGAGTTAACTCAAGTTGATACTTTTTATAATGGTTTAAACGATAACGATCAAGACTCCTTAAATGCCGCGGCGGGTGGAAATCTTTTAAGTAAGACTACTAGAGAGGCCTTGAACATAATTAAGAATAAATCAAAAGTTCGTTATTCACGAAATAAATCGAATGTTTCTAGGATGAATACGAATTCTAGAGAAAGTTCTAGTAAGACGGATGAGAGAATTGATAAGCTTGCGGATCAAATTTCGACCTTAGTTGAGATTGTTTCTAAGAAAGTTGTTACTTCCGCTACGGTTAAAGCGGTTGAGGAATCTTGTGTTACTTGTGAAAGTGCTCATGCTTGGTATAATTGTCCTAATACCGATAACAATCAATCTAGTATTTGTGCGGCAGCGGGTACTTAAAATTAAGTAGCTCCTCCAAACCGTGTTACTAACCACCAGCACCAGTAGGGCTATCTGTCATGATAGCCCTTTACTAATCTTTTAAACTCATTTTGTTTTCCTTTTCTAAATAAAAAAGCAGAAGCTTATTATAAGGCTTTTAGAGCTTATTTCACTAGCTTATTTTGAGTTAGCATTTTTATAAAATCAGTTTTACTTTCATAAACTTTTAGTAATTTTCCTAGAATTTTTAGAGTTAATTTTGTATTTTTAATCATTTTATTTTCATTAAAAACTTTAAAAAATCACAAAAATAGAAAAATAATCAAAAAAATAATTTTCTTTTTCTGAAAATTTTCTTTTATCATATTTTAGGTTCAGAATTTAAATTTGCATTCGTAGGGTTAAAATTTAAGAATTTTATTTTTTAAAGAACAGGATTTGATTCCCGCTCTCGTTTTCTTCGTTTTTAACTTTAAGTGCTCTTGGTTTAGGATTTCCTTAGCTTTTTCTTATAAGTTAGTAAATTAGGATCATTCTAGGTTTAATTTTTGATAATCTAAGTTTTAATTGTTGCGTTTTCTTTAATTCCCGTTATTGTTTAGTGCTTATTTGCTTAATTGTTTAGTCGTTTATTTACTTTTATATGTTTTTAATTAGTAGAAATAGAAAAACCAATTCAAAAAGTTTAAAACCATTCAAATCATTGTCCAAATATAAACAGAGTTTCAATTTCATAATTCTTGGGGTATAAACGACTCGGTGAACACTTACCAGTTAAATGTACGATATTTTTTGAAAGATTTTCCTAATTACCTTTGTCCTCAAGGGTAGTTTTGGAATTTCAATACTTTAGTATTATACGTATACTATTTGAAACGTATCAAATTTTTTGCGCCGCTGCCGGGGAATTGTGTTAAAGATTCTCTCGTTTGAATTTGTCGATCGTGATTTGGAGAACCTTTCGTCTTCGAAAGTTACGTCTTTTTGAAAAAATAAAAAAAAAGTAAAAAATATTTTTCTTTTTTCTTTTTACTATATGTAGAAGTTAATAGATAAATAAAAAAATATACAAAAATATTTGCTCTTCCAAAATTTTCAATTTTTATTGTGTTCTCTTAAAATACTAAAATACACAAGCAATTTAATTCTCTTACTAGAGAATTTGTGAATATCCATTAATAAGTTCCCGAACTTAAGAAAAAAAAAAGTAACCGTCTTGTGTCACTTACGAAAAAGGCGCACCTCTTTTGTGAAATAAGCTATTAGGAGGGTTGTTCCACGGAACTACGACCCGAAGGGATAAACGTTTTTAAGGCGATTCACTCCCACTACGTCCCCCGTTTGCAAATTTCACTTAAGGGAGCTACCCTAAGTTTGTTGATTATTCGGTGAAACAAAAATATTTTTGTGTATATATTTTTCTCCTCGTTTGTTTTATTTAGTGCGTGCGCACTAGAAATTCCAATTTTCCAAATAATTCACCCGTAACCATTCCGAGACGTCAAAATAGAAGACGTGCTCCAAACGTAGTCGAACCCGAGCTTCGTACTATCGTTGAAGTTGCACCAATGGCGGAACGAACAATGGAAGAGCTACTCCGAGCACCCACGGAAGGGTATGGAGAAGCTATCGTCATACCGGAAATTAATGCGGATCATTTTGAAATTAAGACGAATTTGCTACAATTAGTTCAAGCTAGCCCGTTTCACGGTTTCGAGAGGGAAAATCCTCATACTCATATTAACAATTTCAAAAGGATTACCTCGACTTTGAAGTTTAGGGATGTGTCGAATGATGTGATTAAACTTATGATGTTTCCATACTCGCTCGAGGGGGCCGCTAGAGTTTGGTATGATAAAGAACCTCCTAATTCGATCTTGACTTGGGAGGATCTCGTAACCAAATTCGTGAATCAATTTTTCCCTTCCTCGAAGACCACTCACTTAAAAAATGAAATTTCTCGTTTTACCCAAAAATTCGAGGAGACATTTAGTGAAGCATGGGAACGATTTAAGGAAATGCTTAGAGCTTGTCCCCACCATGGATTTACAGAGTTAACCCAAATAGATACTTTCTATAATGGTTTAAATGAGAATGATCAAGACTCCTTAAATGCGGGTTAACCCTAAAATTCATGAGGTAATAAAAAAGGAGGTTCTAAAACTCCTTGATGCCGGAATGATTTACCCGATCTCTGACAGTCCGTGGGTAAGCCCCGTTCACTGTGTACCAAAGAAAGGAGGAATGACCGGATGGAGAGTTTGTATCGACTATATAAAATTAAATGAAGCGACTCGAAAAGATCATTTTCCGTTGCCATTTATGGATCAAATGTTAGAAAGACTAGCCGGAAATGAGTTTTATTGTTTTCTAGATGGATTCTCGGGTTATTTTCAAATCCCGATAGATCCCCAAGACCAAGAGAAAACTACGTTTAGATGCCCTTATGGAACCTTCGCTTACCGTCGCATGCCCTTTGGCTTGTGTAATGCTCCCGGTACTTTCCAGAGGTGTATGATGTCCATATTCCATGACATGATCAAAAAAACTATGGAAGTTTTTATGGACGATTTCTCGGTTTTTGGGGATAGTTTTGCTTCGTGCCTCTCCAATTTAGACAATATGCTAAAAAGGTGTGAAGACACGAATTTAGTTCTAAATTGGGAGAAGTGCCACTTTATGTGTAGAGAAGGAATTGTATTAGGGCATAAAATTTCAAAGTCGGGAATTGAGGTCGATAGAGCAAAAGTCGATGTTATCGCTAAGCTCCCTCATCCGACTACCGTAAAAGGTGTTAGGAGTTTCCTAGGTCATGCCAGTTTTTACTGACGATTTATCCAAGACTTTTCAAAAATTGCTAGACCTATGACTCACCTTCTTGAAAAGGAAACACCGTTTGTGTTTTCTAAAGATTGTATTGATGCTTTTGAGACTCTTAAAAAGAAGCTTACCGAAGCTCCGATCTTAGTTGTCCCCGATTGGAACCTACCTTTCGAACTAATATGCGACGCTAGTGACTTTGCGATTGGTGCGGTTTTGGGACAACGTAAGTCGAAGCACTTTCAGCCTATACATTATGCTAGTAAAACAATGACCGAAGCTCAAATTCATTATACTACGACGGAAAAAGAAATGCTTGCCGTAGTGTATGCTTTTGAAAAGTTTTGGCCATATCTTGTTTTATCTAAAAGCATAGTGTATACGGATCACTCGGCTCTTAAATACCTTCTTAGTAAACAAGATGCCAAGCCGAGATTGCTCCGGTGGGTTCTCCTCCTACAAGAATTTGATATCATCATCCGTGATAAAAAAAGGAAGCGAGAATCTCGCGGCCGACCATTTATCTAGACTTGAAAATCCTCATAAGGATGTGTTAGAAAATAAAGACATAAATGAAAATTTTCCTTTAGAGACTCTTGGTGCGTTAACTAGTGGAAGTACCCCATGGTTTGCCGATTTTGCAAATTTTCATGCGGGGAATTTTATCGTTAAGGGGATGTCGTCCCAACAAAAAAAGAAATTCTTTAAGGACGTTAAACATTACTTTTGGGACGATCCCTATCTTTTTCGGATATGTGCGGATCAAATCATTCGACGGTGTGTGCATAGCCAAGAAGCTTTCGATATCCTCAAAGCTTGTCATGAAGGACCCACCGGGGGTCATCATGGTGCCAATCTCACCGCTAAGAAAGTATTTGATGTCGGTTTCTTTTGGCCCACCATTTATCGAGACGCTCATAACTTAGTAAAATCATGCGATTCTTGCCAACGTCAAGGAAGAATTTAACAAAGAGATGAGATGCCTCAAAACGCTATTCAGATTTGTAAAATCTTTGATGTTTGGGGTATAGACTTCATGGGACCATTCCTGTCTTCAAGAGGGAACCGTTATATTCTCGTGGCTGTCGACTATGTTTCGAAATGGGTTGAAGCGAAAGCACTCCCCACCAACGACGCCCGAGCAGTGGTTAAGTTTTTAAAACAATTATTTTCTAGATTTGGAACCCCACGGGCCATCATTAGTGATCGAGGGACGCATTTTTATAACGACTAGTTTTCTAAAGTTCTTTAAAAATATGGTGTTACGCATAGGCTTTCGACCTCGTATCACCCGCAAACCAGTGGCCGGGTGGAGGTCTCCAATAGAGGTTTAAAAAGGATTTTAGAAAGGACGGTAGGCGAACATCGAGCAAGATGGTCCGATAAACTTGATGACGCCTTGTGGGCTTTTCGTACCGCTTACAAAACCCCGATCGGGTGTACCCCTTATAAGCTGGTTTACGGGAAAGCTTGTCATTTGCCCATCGAGCTCGAGCACAAAGCCTACTGGGCCTTGAAACATGTTAACTTTGACCTACAAACCGCGGGTGATCACCGTAAAGTTCAACTTCACGAATTAAATGAACTACAGGATCATGCCTATGAGAACTCTTTGATTTACAAATAGAAGACCAAAAAGATTCACGATGCTAAGATCAAAAACTGTGAGTTTCACAATGGAGATCGTGTGCTTCTTTTTAATTCTCGATTAAAGTTGTTCTCGGGCAAGTTAAAATCCCGTTGGTCCGGACCGTTCACTATTGCCCAAGTTTATCCTTATGGGACCATTGAGTTATCTCAGTCCGATGGTCCTAATTTTAAGGTGAACGGTCATCGTGTTAAGCACTACTTCGGAAGGGACTTACCACAAATGGTAGTCCCAGATCTCCAAACTTTCCCTAAGGACAAATAAATTCGAGGATCAAGTCAAGCTATGTGACTTGGTTACCAAAAACAAAGCACTTCGTGGGAGGCACCTCATGCTTATCCATCATGCCCTTATGGAACTTTCGCTTACCGTCGCATGCCCTTTGGCTTGTGTAATGCTCCAGGTACGTTCCAAAGGTGTATGATGGCCATATTCCATGATATGATCGAAAAGACTATGGAAGTTTTTATGGATGATTTCTCGGTTTTTGGGGATAGTTTTGCTACTTGCCTCTCTAATTTAGACAAAATGCTAAAAAGGTATGTAAAGACACGAATTTAGTTCTAAATTGGGAGAAGTGCCATTTTATGTGTAAAGAAGGAATTGTGTTAGGTCATAAAATATCAAAGTCTGGGATTGAGGTCGATCGAGCAAAAGTTGATGTTATAGCTAAGCTCCCTCATCCGACTACCGTAAAAGTGGGTTTAGAGTTTCTTTAGGTCATGCCGGTTTTTTACCGAAAATTTGTTCAAGACTTTTCTACGTAGCTAGACCTTTGAATTCACCTTCTTGAGAAGGAAACACCGTTTGTGTTTTCTAAAGATTGTATTGATGCTTTTGAGACTCTTAAAAAGACAGTATTATCCGAAGCTCGATTCTTAGTTGTCCCGATTAGACTACTTTCAAACTTAGGTGTGATGCTTTAGCGATTTCGCGATTGGTGCGGTTTTGGGAATGAAAGACGAAGCATTTTTAGCCTATACATTATGCTAGTAAGATAATGACTGAAGCTCAAATTCATTACACCACGACGGAGAAAGAAATGCTTGCCGTAGTTTATGCTTTTGAAAAGTTTCGACCATATCTTGTCTTATCTAAATGGTTAGTGTGTACGGATTACTCCGGCTTTAATCTTCTTTAGTACAACAAGATGCCAAGTCGAGATTGCTCCGGTTGGTTCTCCTCCTACAAGAATTTGATATCACCATCCGTGATAAAAAAAGGAACGGAGAACCTCGCGGCCGATCATTTATCTAGACTTGAGAATCCTCATAAGGATGAGTTAGAAAATAAAGACATAAATGAAAATTTTCCTTTAGAAACTCTTGGAGTTATATCTAGTGGAAGTACCCCATGGTTTGTCGATTATGCAAATTTCCATGCGGGGAATTTTATCGTCAAAGGGATGTCGTCCCAACAAAAGAAGAAATTCTTTAAGGATGTTAAACATTACTTTTGGGACGATCCCTACCTTTTTCGGATTTGTGCGGATCAAATCATTCGACGGTGTGTGCATGGCCAAGAAGCTTTTGATATCCTCAAAGCTTGTCATGAAGGACCCACCGGGGGCCATCATAGTGCCAATCTCACAGCTAAGAAAGTATTTTGATGTAGGTTTCTTTTGCCGACCATATATCGAGATTTTTGATGCCCATACTATGATCAAATCTGTGATACGTTATGTCACGTCAAGGCAAGATTTCACAAAGAGGAAATGCTCAAACGCTATTAAGTTTGTTGAAATCTTTGATGTATGAGGGTATCGATTTTATGGGTCTCATTCCGTATTCAGAGAATAAGTATATTCTAAGTAGCCGTTGACTACTTATCAAAGTGGTAGAAGCGAAGGCGCTCCCCACTAATGATGCTCGAGTTGTAGTTAAGTTTTTGACAATTCTTTGCGCCCTGATTTGGAACACTAGAAAGCTATTATAAGCGATCGTGGGACCCATTTTGTGTAATGATAATTTTGTAGGAGTATGTCTAAGTATGGTCACTCATCCGTTTGTACCGCTATCACCCTCAAAATGATGTGGAACAAGGTGGAGGTTTTAATCTGGTTTTGAAAAGGATTCTAGAGTGGACGGTAGGGAGAAAAATTGTGGCTCACTGGTCCGAGAGGCTAGATGACGTCTAAATATTTATAAATTAAAATTTTATATAGGCATTCCGTACGCTTTCAAAACATCCCGATCGGTTATACTCTTACAAGCTGTGTACGGAAGAGTTTGTCATTACCGAATCGAATTAGAGCATAAGCATATTGGGCTTGAAATGCATAATTTTGATTTAAAAACCTCGACGTGATCACCGAGAAGCTTCAACTTAATGAGTTATGAGCTTCGTGATCAAGCATACGAGAGTTCTTTGATATATAAAGAGAGAAAAGAATAGCTTCTCGACTCTAGATCAAAAACCGCATGTTTAAAATGTAGGTGATCAAGTTTTACTCTTCAACTTCGTCTAAAAGATATTATGGGAAAGCTTAATACGTTGGTTGGGACCTTTCACCATCACCAGTTTTGTTTCCATATGGAACATCGAGTTATTCAACCCGATGGTCCAAAACTTTAGGTGATATGGTCATAGTGTGAAGATACTTTGGAGGGGACATACCTTCATAGTGTGTCATGGATTCTCCAAAACCGTCATCATGGACAACATAATGCGGGGATCGAGTCAAGCTGTGTGACTGGTTACCAAAAAATAAAGCGTTTCAAGGGGAGGACCCCATGCTTATCCATCTTTCTTCTTTCTTATTTCTAATGTGATGTGAGGAGGCTTGTACTCTTCCGATTCTTGTTGTTTGTGCTTGTGATTGTTTGTAGGATTGACCCAAAATTTTTGAAGACTCTCGTGTTCGGTATTTTGTCCCGGTCCACTCGAGCTTCCTAGCCTTTGCTTGCCATTAGTTTGGGGAAATCCAATATCCTAGATTATTATCGACTAACATTTATCTTGTAGCATACTTAATAAACGGCTTAAGATTTTTGTGATACTTTCTCCATGCTCGGATTATGCATTCGACTTTTTAAGTTCTAGTATGGGGTTATAAGCCTTAGACTAGGAAACATTGAGGACAATGTTTAGTTTTAGTATGGGGTAGTATATCTTCGATATGATCTTACCTACCTTTTGCTCGTTGTTCTCACGTACCCCGTTTTCCAGCAAAAATTTTAAAATTTTATATCAAGTTTTCTAAAAAAAATGGAAAAAATGATGATGAAAAATAATTATTATAGTTGATAATAAGTGTTTTGACACGAATGCAGGCTTTCCGTTGGTGAGAACAAAAGTAAATTTTGACCCTACCGGTTTTATATCTTAGCTTTTCTCCTTAACATAAATGAATTAAAATTTGCTAATCTTTTATACAAGGAGCTATAAAAAGCAAGTCTAGCTTGA